>OX401407.1:29307091-29357091 GCA_947846245.1 Cerastoderma edule | reverse complement strand
GAGGAAAAAATGGCCACCGAATCCTCGCCTCGGGTTTTCAAACATCTTCCTTGTGACTTACTTGTTTTCCATCCGATAACGCCTATCATAGGGCCACTCGGAAGCGGTTTCAGTGAGTTTCAACAGTTGTGCCCCTTGATGGCCTAATAACCGAGATATTCATGTAGTGTTTCGCGATTTCCTGACCGGTAAATCGCGAAACGCTCCACGAATGATCTCGGTTATTGGGCCTTCCGGACGAAAACTGCTGATAGTCGCCGAAACCGCTTCCGAATGGCCGTATGATAGGCGTTATTGGATGAAAAGCAAGGAAATAACAAGGAAGATGTATCCGCCGGATTTGTTTAAATATCTCAATTGAATGTTGTTGTCTTTTACTTATTCCATTAAGATTATCATACCAACACATCTGTGTTTCGTATTTTCTCATTCATCTTACGATTGCATACGGAAATGCCCTTTTTGTTGCCAGACTGCTTTTAAAATGGCTCCACATTACCTCCGGGGTTATTCTAAGATCTGGCCGAAGTATTCCGAATGATTTCCGTAGAGGTTATTTTAAGAAATGGCCGAGGTGTCCCGAATGCCATTGTATATGACTTACAATCTAATTGATTAAGTAGAATATAAAGTATTGTCCACATATACAACAAACGTATCAAACCAATATGGATTTATGTGATTTGATCAAGTTGGGAAAAAAAACCAAATTCATTTTTGGAGCAATGTCGACGAAAACCTTATAAACGGGTTTTTTAATCTTTGATGTTGATTAAATGTTAAGTTGTGGTCATTGGGAAATGCTGTTGCTCATTTCCATCATTTCTATAAACAAATACATTATCGTGACGAATTGACGATGACACACAATATTTCAAATACCATTACAAATAGTGAACAAACAAACAAACAAGTGTAAACATACAAACACTACAAGGTCAAAACGAATGAGCTATTATTATTATTAACGACAAATATATGGATAAAATGGTTCTGAATCAAACTTGTCCTGCTTTAGAAGTGTACATTTCCTTGTCAAAAGAAAAAACTAAATGTGACTCTAACGTCCAGTCACCATTTTCACTTATTATGGATTTCAATGGGTTCTTTAGTACACACATATTCGTCGTTTAAAAAAGAAAGTTTCTAGTACTAGTGTGAATTCTGGGAAAGACGTAATTTATAATTGAGAAAGAAAAATGTTGACACAACGTTGACAAGTGAATATCGTCTAGCAAATTCCGGGCAAATGGAGCAAAATACATGTAGTATGGCACAAGAATCATTAGATCAAAACCTTTCTACCGTAGAGTTTCATACATAGAAATACACATATGGGCCGCGTCACGCGAAAAGGGGCACTCGGACATAAATAAAAACCGCTGACTCAGCTCTTTCTTAGCGCTATTATTCCAGCATCTAGTCACGACAGTTATCATTTGTATCTATTTAATGGTAGAACTTGATGTCCTCTAAGATGGCAAACAGTGTAACCCCAGACCAGTGGCGGCTGGTCTGGGGCTACACTGTTTGCTATGTCCGAGTGCCCCTTTTCCCGTGACGTGGCCCATATATTTCAGAAGAATCACATCTCGATTGTTCAAAGGTATTTGGTTACAGATAAGAATATTTGAAGTAGAAATAGGACAGTACAAACTGTACTTGTATTGTTCATGATATACAATAAGGCATATCTACTAAAAGCATATTTGAATCAGGAAGCAGATGAGAATGTTTGAAAGTAGAAATAGAACAGTACAAACTGTATTTGCATTTTTTAAGACATACAATAAGGCATATCTACTAAAAGCATATTTGAATCAGGAAGCGCCAATATATCTTTAGTATATACAGTCTATATTCGGTAGATTTAAAACCCGTTGCATCGCCTTTTTTTTACAACAGTTATTTATCCAATTCACGAAAGGTCGTTTGCAGATGATGCATACTAATCACAAAGTTACTGCATGCATCTGATGGGAATGTCTTTAAAAAGCACTGTGAAAAAAGTATAAATTGCTCATAATGAGCAATTTATACTTTTGTCACAGTGGTTTAAACCATATACATGTACAGTGAAAAAATATAATTCCTGTGTTATTTTGCCGTCAGTCTTATATAGCTTTAAACTTGGTACATTTACATTTTCCCCATACAAGGGAAGTCGTAAAGTATGTTCTATTTAACATGTTATGAAACATTCGAGTACAAAGAAAGTATCAATATTGAACAAAAATATTGTCAATATTGTTGTTCAATATTGACATTTCTGTGCGAAAATCTTGACAGATCTGCAGATCACTCTTTGGTTGATCCTGTCGATTACAAGTGAAAACCTCACAGTACAAAAATAGCATACCGAATAAGTAAAAACGTGTTGCCAATTGTAAATATTTCGTCACAAGCAGTTTTATCTGAATGAGTTTCATAACAAAATACTACAAAACGACTATCACATGTCCAGCATATCTCTTGGTGAATAAGTATGACACAGAAGTACTAACATATTTTTTTTATTTCCATAACAAATTTGTGTTATCCTGTTTTTCCATTATTTTGAGACATGTGTCGAACCCGAAAACAGTATAAATTTTGACGCTTTTCTCAGCAAAGAAACTAAAAAAAAAACAAATCACGACAAACTTTCTGAAAATTCTATCAGCCCTGAAGGTCTGCCATCTTGGGAATCTACTAGTTATTTGAAAAGAATGTTGGTCACTGACCGGAGGACTTGAGGAATTGTAGAGCCCTGATTATAGACGTCAACGTTTATTCCGTAGAGTAACAACCCTTGTATATTGAAAATAAGATCCGAGCCAATCTGAGCTTATCATTGTTATTCACTGTGAAGAATTGTTCAGGTCACGGAATTGCCCGAGTAGTTACGATGATAGCCGAGACTAACGCCATAACAGCCAAACTCTTTCCATTCAACTGTTACCATCCTTACGTGTAAGTTAACACATAGTGAAACATTAAACTGATCAATGAGAAGGGTGGCTTCCCTGTAAGTAGGACGACACATTCTGTTTTTTGTCCTAAAAGTATAAAGTACCTGAAATGCTGTAGACGCAAGGAAGTATCTTGACGTATTGCTGAAAATTGCGACAACTATAAGATAAACAAACACATTGCCGGATCGTTCAATGTGAGCGTCTGCTATCACCTATCTCCTGCGTTAAACATATTCGCATTGCATGTAAATGCATCAATTTCTGATGAATTAAATAAAAACATATTCCTCTTCGATTTCTCTTTAAAACCATATGTTGACTTTCTGTTAAATAGTGTTATGAACTACATACATATTTATTCCTCATCGCTTTATCTTTAAAACAAAGTGTGAATTGTCTTTTTCGTGAGGCAAGCATAGTCACGTTACGTGTAAATGCATCAATGTCTGATGAATCAAATAAAGTTTTATTCCTCGTCGCTTTGTCTTTAAAACAAAGTGTGAATTTTCTTTTTCGTGAAACAAGCATAGTCACGTTACGTGTAAATGCATCAATGTCTGATGAATCAAATAAAGTTTTATTCCTCGTCGCTTTATCTTTAAAACAAAGTGTGAATTGTCTTTTTCGCGAGGCAAGCATAGTCACGTTACGTGTAAATGCATCAATGTCTGATGAATCAAATAAAGTTTTATTCCTCGTCGCTTTGTCTTTAAAACAAAGTGTGAAATGTCTTTTTCGTGAAACAAGCATAGTCACGTTACGTGTAAATGCATCAATGTCTGATGAATCAAAGAAACTTTTATTCCTCGTCGATTTGTCTTTAAAACAACGTGTAGACTGTCTGTTTAGTAAGGCAAGCGTTATCTACTGTAAGAATTATACGAATATCTATAGGGCCGTCCGCCGAAATCGTCATCAAAGTCCGCATACCGTCCCCCATACATCGACCCGTACATCATCGGAGCTCCCCCTATCGGCATCATCTGCGTCCGGCCCCTCATCATCGTGGGTCCCATGCTAACGGGGACCCGCCTCACCATCACGGGGGCCGGGCTTCTCGGGCGGACGTACCTCCGCTCCCGGACGTAATAATCGTCGTCGTATTCCGTGCTCCCGCACCCTCCCATCACGTTAACGTGGCTTCTAACGTCTCAATGTGAATACGGCATATATATGGTACGTGAATATAGAGACAATGTGGATAGCGCGTCTATGGATACTTCGCTTGAGGACCAGAAAGGTGTTTTGGTCGATGAAATGTTTCTTGTTTTTTTGTCCCGAAATGCTTTATATTGCAAATTGGATAAGTTATTTCGAATCCCTCCGTAAGTTATTGCTGTCACAGTGTTGTTTGATTTCAAATAAGATTACTATTAGTATTTCGAGCTACCACATGTAACTTTACCATAACTCTGCTGAAAACAAAGGATCTTCTCTCACAGTGATTTTATTGTTGTGCTTTTAGTTGACTGTCTTCTATGAAGTGTCGTTAAAGCATTGTCCACTCTGACTTGGTAGGGGTAGTCGAAGAAATACAGGAATGTACACAGTCCGTTGAAATTAAACGCACATTCACCTATTTATCCAAGGGTGTAGATTTAAGAGAGTGTCGTTTGTCTTAAATACTTTCCCAAAAGTTCAATCAAAGTCGTCGTAATTTCTGCTATGACCGTTTACAGCTAGTCTACAGCAATTATCAAAAGCACTGTTCAATAAAACACTCTGGCACATTACACAGACAGTGAAATATATCACATACGTTTCAATCAAACCATTTAATCCGTATAATCTACATTGGATATCATTACAAAACGAACAATGTCAATGCATTTAACAATCAACACCATTTATATGTCTTCTCCATTAACATTACAAAATCTGAGACGAATTCAAATAAAATCCAAGTGTGGTAGGAATAAACCGACTTAGCTCACTTTGATTTCAATCACCTAATGTTGTATTTACTTAATCTTTCATTTCTCAGCAACTAAACATCTTTAAACACTTTCAATGGGCTGGCCCTTATGAGTTTGCAGACGTATGTCAATGCAATGCAAGAAATTAGAAAATAGTAATGAAAAGAGTAAATGATTATTATTTCAAATGAAAAACGAAAGCAATCTTCCACAGCGTGTGCATATTTCAGAATGAATAATTTCTTCTTTTTCCACTTAAGGTTCCATCATATTCTTTAAATCATTTAAAGGTATCAGGAAACGTTTGCATGAAGGAAAATTGATAAATTAAATACATTCCGAAATCCATCTTTAATGAATAAACATCAATAGAGTAGTTCATCGTTCCTTCGTCAGAGTAATTCAATTTATTCAATCAAACATATGCGCATTCAAATCCAATATACTGTATAGACCCTTTCAATAACGCGATGTACTTTCACCATTGCAATCTTTCCGTCACATTTTGGACGTGAAGTCGCTTACGATGTTTGCAGATGTGTCCAAAATGCATTTGGATTCCTCTTCAAATTTCGTCAGCGATTGTACGTTCGAAATACTGTGAGAACATGACATGAGGAAATACTTTACGTGTAATTGCCAACCTTCTTTTTTCTTTCTTCTTCTTTTTTTTTTCTTTAAGGAGGGTGGTGGTAAAGAACCATTATTAGATTAAACAACAACTCATAGCCAATTTAGAGCATTTATAAATGAAATATATTGATGTGCAACAAACCATTTTCAAAGTTTTATTTTACCTAAAAAGATTTCTTAAAAGAATGAATGGTTTTCATGTTCTCCCATTCGAAATAGAAGTACAGACAAACTTGTCTACAGCAGCCACTCTTAAACATAGAATACATATGACTGCATAGCAACATCGAAGCTCAATACAGCAGGCAAGACATGCAGAAAGCTCCTGCAGGAGCTTTCTTCATGTTTTGCCTGCTGTATTAAGCTGTCAACAGTCTCAAAAAACAGATATAATGGCATTTTTGTTGGCTGCTTAAGACAGGTTTTACTGTATACTGTCTATCAAGGAGTAGTGATCGATATGTGTATATCATTACTACCAGTAATCAGAAAACCGAGCCGAATGTATTTCACCTTGTACGCTGTACAGTTTATGCTCTACAGGAAATTTGCGCAATGTACTGTTCTTGATCAACCCATGTATATAACATGGACATGGTTCACCTGAAACTGCACTTATCAGCTATTGTGTAATTTAGGTAAACCTAGTTAGCGTTTTTGATTGTGAATTATTTTATTTTTCTATTTTCTTTAGTTACCATCAGACGTCGGAAAGCACGTTTTCCTTTTTCAATCAAGTTTTGCATTTGGATTTTTGTGATGGGCCCTGATTAAACATTCAATCGGTAAAGATAATCATGACGATGATAGAAATAGTATTCGAAATTTAAATCTAAGTATGAAACATTTTGACAAAAAGAGATGTTATACTAGGCATCTGTACGTGGGTTCATAGGAAAACATATCATTATTTATAATTGCATTAATGATAAAGGATAAGAAATCAACAAGTGATAAATAGAAACCGTCACATTTAAGTAACTTTGAATGTATCGGTGCCTTACCCTTTACAATGGAGGCTTTATTATATCTATAGCAATCCTCACTACTCGGGTATTTCCTGCTGAGCTGAAAAATACATGAATCCGATGAGTTCAGATTCTATACACGGACTAGTTGCCGTCTTTACTGAACGACGAGTTATTTTTGTATAATCTGATTTTCCATGTTTGTATGATTATATAACGCCATATCAACAGTTTTTCAGTTATGTTACGGCTTTCCTGAATTTCACAAGTACTAGGCTATAGATTTGAAATGTTTTGCCAAAGGACCCTCCAAATATACCAAAGGGATTCGAATCAGGGCTCCACGAGACCTTCGACCGCCACCTTAACCGCCGGGCAACGTAGGACCATATTTGCCACATTCGTTGGTATATGAAGGTTTTGACCATCCCCCTCCTTACCTTTCTGATTGAAGCAAATACATCATTGAACATGCAGTTGAGAAGTTAACTGTGAACTGGTCCGTAAGTATTTGATGCATTACGTTTTAGTTGGGTCTGCGTAGCCCAGTGGTTGATGTAGTGGTCTTTTATCTAGAGCCCTACAGGTACCTCTGATTTCATGGGAAAGTCATTTGGCAAGACACTGTAGAGTCGTAGCCTAGTCGTGGTTACTCCAAGGAAGCCATAACATTACTGGACTAAAGATTATTCGCCATAGGACGTTATGACAAATATGTCAGTAGTAAAGGAGGCTAGCGTGGCAAGTGTTGATGCTAGCTTCCTTTACAGCCCATAGATAGATAGATAGATTTATTTCAATATTAAACAAGACAATGATCCACAACACATAGCCTACATCTTAAATAAACAATACATTGAATACAGTGATGAAATGTAAATGTTTGTGTCATGAACGATGCCAGAATTACATCAATATTAAGGATAACACAAAAAAGAGAAATGTTCATCTCTTTTTTCCATGGTGGTCCTTCAACAAGCATAACCTCCCATGTCGCAAATAATGTTTTCAAGTTGATAAATCTCAAACAATAACATTGCATCTATAAATCTGCCTTTAAGTCAAACCCGTACTGGGGACATAGACTTTGAAACAAACTTTGACATCATTTTAACTAAATGTTGGATATATGATGCACGTGATAAAGATTTGACTAAATAGAAGGTTGATCCACCAGGGCTCAAGGTAGCTACAACTAAGAATTTGGAAGAAATTGAGGTAAAATGCACGATACGCGATTAAACTATTGATACCGCGCGACAAAGTAAATAGGTGTCAATCGTATCTTCTCGGCAATCCCCGTCACAAGTCGGTAGATATATATATATACAATCGGAACTACTCGGGTATTTCCGTGAGCTGTGAAATACACCTCGGATGTCAATCTGAACACATCGGGTTTATCCAATGAAAACACCGCGAGAATGGCGTCACTTTGCTTTCGTTTTTAAAAAAAGA
Organism: Cerastoderma edule; assembly: GCA_947846245.1. Taxonomy (NCBI): domain Eukaryota; kingdom Metazoa; phylum Mollusca; class Bivalvia; order Cardiida; family Cardiidae; genus Cerastoderma; species Cerastoderma edule. Next base: position 29,349,162 of record OX401407.1, on the reverse strand, counting down.
TCTTAAATGTGAAATCTAAAAAGTCGTTAAATTTGATTGAGGAAACAACTATACATGTCACAACAACGATTTCGCCATTTGGTAAGAGTTACTGATAAAAAAATGATTTAAAAGGATGTCCAACACTTCCATACACATTGAACTACTTAACGTGCACGTTTAGAAAATGTGTTAATTGCCGGATGCCGATTGTAATCCTAAAATTGTATCCCTACACTTATATCCGAGGTGTATTTCACAGCTCACGGAAATACCCGAGTAATTCCAATTGCTCGGATATAAGTGTAGGGTTACAATTTTTCGGGTAATGATGACATTTATATTCTTAATTTCCCAATAACCGGATACAAGCGCGACCTTTCTACCAAAATGTTAAAACACAAAATAAAACGTTTATCAAAATAAGAGGTAGAGATATTAAAACGGTTATACCAATGGCATAATTGTACAATTTATTATAGTATAAAGGTAAGATAAACATCATTTTCTTGCGAAACTGCTTCCAAAAGCCAGTTTCAATGTTAGACATAGAATTATCAATAATTGTTGTAATCTTATACAACATGAACATTTATGCTTGTAGGTCGAGAATTTCGGATTCAAATGGTTGATATGGTTGTTTGGATAAAGGGTTGTCATAAAGAACGAATACTAATGGTCAACTTGTTAAATTGATTCATGAACAGATGCTAGGGCAATAAAACCACCGACTTGATAAGGATGTTACTTTAGAACAATGCCGAGGTGTATACAGTCGTGCGTTGACACACAGTTGTGTATTTTATGGCTTCAGGGTAGGTGATTGTGTGCTACTTAGTATCGAAATACAAAGCATCGTTAGTGTTTGGGGTTACAGACAATTCCTCACTAGGCACTAGGACAATAACCCACTAGGACAATTTCCCACAGGACAATTACCCACTGGACAATTACCCACCGGACAATACCCCACATTTGTGTCAAATAGGACAATTCCCCACTGGTAAAATGAAATGGTCATAAAACCTTTTTTTTTCAAGAATCTGAATTAAAGAAGTATTAAAATTTAAAACATATTTTCAAACCATTATCTTTCATTTACACATGAAAATATATTTATATTACAATAGCCAAACAAATAACACGTGGTTGAAAAAATGTCAAAAGATTGGTTCATTCACAAATCTTTTTGTAATAAGAATGAGGACAATTCCCCTTTTTTAATAAATAATAGAATGAAATATATCTTTTGATATGTTCATGAATCTTTACTATTGAGGCAAAGAATTAAAACTAATTAAAAATCAGTGATCATGGATTTAAGCATATTATTTGTGCATAATGTAAATATAGAAAAGAATGGATTGCAATTCAATTATCCTATCAATAATAATCAACCCATTTATTGATTTAGGCAATTGAAAACAGATTTATTGATAAATCTATATTTTGGTAGGCTTTTTAATTTTCGACTTGGATTTATTAAACGATTATTTTACTACACACCTTTAATCATCCTTTAGCTACACCTTGCTAACGAGGTCTTTAATTGATATTTGTTATCAATAATGTACATGTTTTTCAGTCTGTGTTGGATTTTCACATCTTAATTCTTCATTTCTTATTTCTTCTAAAATTGTTTTATCATCCCTATGCTTCCTTATATTCTATCCCATAAGACCCCACATTCCATCTACTTGAAATATGTAAGTATTTAAAAATCAATATCATTAGAATTCACAAAGTGTCTTTTAATAAGAATCTTCAATATTTGCAAAGTAAAGTATTTCATATAAGGTTAAAATTTTGAATCAACAGTCCAATTAATTGGTCATTGATATTAATTTGACTTTTGCAATACCACTGATGATAAATTGGTACATGAATTCTGTGCAAATCTTTTATCAGTATATATTTGCAGACAAAAAAAGGAACAATGCTTCAAATCTCTATTTTGATAATTTTCCATTCTTATTTCCATTGTTAACTATTTCAGATAACGTAAATAACGTAAAATTTATGTTATGAATAAAAAAACATAATTTATTTGAAAATATGTTTTATATCAAACAGTGGGTAATTGTCCCAGTGGGCAATTGTCCTAGTGGGGAATCGTCCTAGTGGGAATTGTCCTGCGGGTAATTGTCCTAGTGGGGAATCGTCCTAGTGGGGAGTTGTCCTACACCCTAGTGTTTGAGAGTTAAATGTGGATTACCTGCTATTCATTGATAGTCTTCAAAACAATTTTTCAATGTAAAGTTAACTTATGGATTTCTTTTTTATAATTAGAGGAATCCAAAAGTAACTCGCTATGTCTGAAGCTAATCTTTACTTCAAAAATCACTAAAACACACAATACGTCCGATCAAAGTCAAATAGGAATACATTCAATAACATATAATAAATATTGTTTTATTTGTCACACTTATGAGATGTACTTTTACGAAACGTCACATACCCTCGTAAATGAGTAGAACGTTATCTCTGCTTCAAATATGTTTACTTTGTTTACCTACATTTATCATGCTGTAAGATAATTTGGACTAGTTTAAAAGGAGAATTCTTTCTAATTAATGTTATTTTAGATTCAGGCAATCGTCCAACAGAGCTAACACATCGTATTTAAGTTTTATTTAATGTTTTAATCAGGCAATCGACTTTTCTCACTATGTAAACACATAACCATCGCGACGTTGTACCCCCTTTGTTATTGGTTACGCACTGTTGCATCTCGGTAAATCGGGTGAAAAAGCCCGGATATTCGGAAGCGAGAATATGGGATAACGCGTTCGCTTAGAAGGTTTTCGTCACTAAAATTGATTTTAGTCCTTCAGTTATACACGCATTTGTAAGAGTCGGTTGTAAAATCGTCAAGTCTCTGAATTGATGTTGTTTTAAAATGATCGATTGAATGCCAACTTGTGATTCGGCTGAAATCGTATTTCTACGGATACACACAAACACGGTTTCGCAGCCATCTTGTTTTACGAGTAAACAAATAGTCACATGACAAACGCCCACTGTAATTGCATTGCGTAAAGGGGTTGTTCTACGTAAGATTTCTTCTATAAAACCCCCAAATATAAAGAAATGATATATACAGTTATAAAAATTATAAAATTTAATTTTTTTTTCTATCATAAAACACATCTTTTTCCTTATCTTTCATCCAAAATAACTTTGTGCATGTTGCATTAATTATTGTAACGTGACACGTCGTAGTTTTCACTACTGATATTTATAAGACGACGGATCGTGCATTAAGGGCCACATTTAGTCCAAAAGAGCTTCTTACTTCTTAAAACATGTTCACCGAATTTGAGTTTACCACACAGTCCCTTAGTTTCATCAAGTTTTGTTCTTACAAAGATAGAATTTCATCTGACTCTCACGTGGCTTTTCATTTGCAGATAGATTTATAATGTACGAAATTTTACTAAAACCCTACAAAACTACACATACCTTAGGCAACAATTGAATTTTCTGGACTTTTCAAATGAAACTTGAAAGACGGCCTTCATCCAAGCACCAGCCTGGTTTGTTTACAAACATCACAACTATCATATATATTCAATGGAAGTGCTTCTGACAAACCAATTACCTACACATGCTTCTGGGTTATTTAGAGCCTTATGGTATGGTACAGGCAAATAAATGATTCAATATAGATGATGAGTGGGTTGCTCATTTTGTCCAGCTGATTGACTTATAATAAGGCAATTGAGGTCTTTCAGAATCATCAAAAGACAGTTCCAATCAGGCGTATTCCCCATATTAGTTTGTTCTGTCCTTTTTAATTCGAAATGTGGGCGATATTGGTGCAGTGACAGAGCGTCGGGCTATTGTACCAAGGGTCCCGGGTTCGAATCCCTATTAGGCGAGGTGACAATTCCGGGAGTAACCCACAAAACCTGCGCGATTACTGGTTTAGTATCCAGGAAGCAGTCATCGAGAGTGGCTTTGAACAAGCTTTAAGCTTCCTTCACAATCGATGTAAAACAAATATGATGAACTGGTGAATGGTGAACTGGATATAGCCTATGTAATAAGGACTAAATACTTATGTGACCAAGGAGCAATAAAGAAAAAAGAAAAAAGGGCACAACTTTCATTAACTCTTTCCTTCTAATTTGATCTCGAGCAGATCTAACTATTAATTACAGACAATAATTCAAAAAAGATTTGAAAATCCGACTTGTTTGTGGTATTTGAAATAATTTTTAACAATAATTTCTAATGTCATCTTGTTATATACAAAGTAACATCAACATGAATTTTTTTTTAAATCTGCCACTGAAACTGTTTTATTCCTTCAATTATGTACTAATTTCATATCAAAAATGATACTTCTATCTTTGATTAACTTATTGTCCCATATGGTGATTTGTGAGTTATTTAACTTCATATTCAAGAGCAATAAATATTTAAGAAGCAATATTTTCCCTCTGATATAAGTTATAAACCATTGTAACAATTGGAGTTATTCTGCATTTTGCCGCTGTGGTTTTTAAAGCCATTTGTGAGAGATGCGGTAACGTGTGGTATAATGGGGTAATGGGTTAGTATTCACATAGATAAAAATGTATAAAGCGCTGCCAATTGCTTAAACTTGAAACCCTCTTGAGACAGGACATCAAAATTCATTGAAATCTCGGCACCGAAAAGTGTCCGAACGCTGTATCTAGGAGGCACAGATCATTTTGGTACTGTGTAGTACGTCGGAGTCGGTTTGTTTACTCGCAAGCCATGTTTCAAAATAACCTTCACCTTAAAAATGTTACTATTTTTGGCAAACCGTGTTTGTGTGTATTCCGCCGACGGAAACAACCGAGTGCCGACGGGGGACGCCGGAAATTCCGGAAGAAAACATTGAAGACGGAAACCATCTAATTAGGATTTCCTGTTTACAATAACTAATAAATACCGAGGTGCTTCCCCTAGTGGTTTCCACATTAATAGGTATATTCACACTTTATGCAAATGTTTGTATTTACGTAAAAAGGATAAGATACTAGTTTTAATGTTTTTCTGTTAAATTGAATGTTTCATTATGAATGTTTGCTGATCCCTCGGTAGTGTGCACTGGATCTTAAATCGTCTATTTCTCTGGGTTGTTAATTTCTGGGAATGATATGTCGCTCAACTGCTTATGTTAACCCTCTACGGTACCAAACGTCAAATTTTCGACTGCCCCAAATTGAAAGAGTTTGCAAACGACATTTCATAAAGTGATGAAATTGAAAAATAATCTTGTATTAGGGCTGAAAACTCGTTTAAGACTAAGAGCAAGTTCACCTTTTCCCACAATGTTTTCCAGAGTCGTCTGCAACAAACTGGTCAAATGAAGTTGTTGGTCGGTAATGGGTTAAACAGGAAATTTAAGGGTCTATATTTGCACATATGACTAGTATTTGACTCATGTTTTAGTTACTCTTATCGGTGTCATAAGAAAAAGTTGTTCATTGGTAGGAAATTGTAAAAGGATTGTCTCAAATATTGTGATTTTAATGTAGTTAAATTAAAGGGTGATGGTCTGTTCAGTTTGGTACATTTACTTTTATTTATATACTTGCAAAATAGTTCATTTCTATTTTGATACACACTGTAATTTACATAATTACAACAATTATTTTAGGCATTTCATTTTTACACACATGGGTGTTATCTATGTCGCTGATTTGATTGAAGTAAAATCTGTGCAGTTCGTTTTATAATGCAAACACTCAAATTAATCAATTAAAGTAGGAATTTCTCAACCTTAGTATGAAAACAATCAAACTAGTTGTTTAAAGGAGGAATTTCATATAAATTAAGTGCTAAAAAAAATACATTTCATATGCCATGTACAATCACTATTAGCCTAGTATAGGTTTTTACCGAACCAGCCCATGTACAATCACTATTAGCCTAGTATAGGTTTTTACCGAACCAGCCAAACCTTTTACTCTAGTTTACTTTTTTACCGAACTAGTCATTTACCGAACTGACCTGTAATCAAATTAAATTACTTAATTACAGATCAAATGCAAGCAGCTACATAGAGTCGAAATAGAATGTCGTTGAAACAATTTGTAGTTTTGTATAGTTTGATATACCGTACATTTGAAAGTAACAATTGAAATCAAGATTAATTCAGGAAGCGTCACTTTAAATAGTTTGATAAACACAACTTAAAGAAGCTATTTTTTCCTCAAATGACTATTCTTCAGTGCTTCATCATTTAACAGTACAGCTGTTGTACAGTTTTATAAAAAATCATTTTTATCTTCCAAATCACATCTTCCCAACATCTCTGAACAAGCACCCTTATCTTGTATCATAAGATTTATATAATGAAATTAATATCTTCTACTTTCAGTCTCCAATCAGCATAAGTAATATCTGTCGTACACATGCAGAGAAAGTTTTCCCTGAAGATTATTTATCAAGCTACACTAGAAAAGTGTAGACATCCAGTTTGCCATGCCTCTTTGTGAGGCAACGGCTGCAGGTAGCGTCGAAGGGACGGACCATGTTGATCTTGCGGGAGATGAGCAGTACCTACAGGTAGATATAACAGACAAGTTAGGACATTAATCCAGCGATATTCTATTTTAAAGTTTTGTTATGTGGTTCGTTTTATATAAGGCCTAAAATATTTTGTTTGTTTCTGGTTACCAGACCTATACTCCTTTTTACCACTGACCCAGATGTTTTTGACAACACAGACCAGAATAATCCCCTTACTTAAGAAACAGTTATCTTTTTTCTCCAATAACTACCATTTAAACTACTATTACAGCGGTCAATTTCATGTTAAATGCACAATTAAAACCTTTTTCTTTACATTCAATGTACTGAAGCAAGGCAACCTTTTAGTCTGGTTACTTGATTTATTAGAGTTACAGAGACTGAGTGTTGTCAATGCTCAATGCTTTCCTTGCCTTTATACCTGAACCTGAAATGATATTGTTGCTCTGAAACAAGTTTCACAAAATAAGCCATGAAGATGTGCAATATATATTCATATCCTTTCAATAACAAAATAAATCTACTAACTTAACCATACTTTTTCCAGTATGTAACTAGAAACAAATGTATGGTTAATTGTTAATTAGCAACTTACCTTAGACACTGCAGAAGAATCAAGAAATCAAAATAGGTAGGCACTGTTTGCTACGTCCGAGTGCCCCTTTTCGCGTGACGTGGCCCATATAATCAAATCCATTGAAATTGAAAGTACAAAGAGGTAATATTCATCAACATAAGCAAATAGACGATAAATTATTAGTCTCATTTTTTTTGGGGAAGCAGTTTGTATTAATACGGAATAGTATGATCATGTTAACACATACATTTCTATGTTTTTTGTTTTTTTATCCTACGTTTAGTTTTATGTGCTAAATGATTTGCTGATTCAATTCCTTTCTTTCACAGGATGATGAGAGACGTAAAGAAGAATTAAAAAGGGAGGATGTGAGACTTGAGACCTTCAAAGACTGGCCCCCGGCTTTACCCGTAACTCCAGACGATCTAGCTCGAGATGGGTTTTACTATTTGGGAACAGGGGACCGCACCAAGTGTATCTTCTGTAATCTTGTTCTTAAAAACTGGGAACAAGGCGATGTTGTCCGTGATGAACATAGGAACTTTAATTCTTCGTGTCCATTTTTATTGGAGCGAAACGTTGGTAACATTTCCTTGGGGGCAAAGGAAGAAGATCTGGTTCCGAAGTTTCCGGAGTACAGTAAACCGGTAACCAGATTAGAGACAATGAAAAATGCACCAAAGATTTTTCATGACCATAAGGATATGTTAGTTGATGCTGGTTTCTTTTACACAGGTAATATTATTTGGTTTGCGTTTTAGGTATTTATTTTGAATGATCTTTACTGAATTAATTATTGGAATACTAGGATATCTCGCATACTTGCCTCAAAGTGATGGAGATGAATTGAACCCAGACGGACAGGGCTTTTGTGATCACTTGTCAGGGCTGGCAAAATCAATTGTCTGTATAGTCCAGCTTGTTAAAAAATCTTAACAGACAAGTGAACTTTTACCAACGTTTACTATATAACAATACTATATGGAAAAGTGCAGAAAAAACAATTTGCATTTGCAGACAAGTAAATCAAAATGCGATTTCGCCATCCCTGCTTGTAATGTAGCCTGATGGTAAAATTATTCACTTATTGTGACTCATAGACACAATAATACCTTAGAAATGTGATGTTTTATTTCGCGAATGTTTTATATTTTGTATAATATTATGAACATAAGCGCAAAAATTGTACATAAGTCTGGGAATTTGTCAATAAGATATCAATATTTCACTTGATGTACATATACACAATTGTTTCACCCACACACTTTCTAGCTAGGGGAGTACAGTCTAACTTGTGTTAAGCAGCCACCCTTTTAAGCAGCCAACCTGCCTTAAACAGCCACTACAGAAAGTCCCATTGTTAGATTTATAGTGTAAATCAATTTGTGTTAAGCAGCCAACCTGTGTTAAACAGCCAATTTACTCTGTCCCATAGACTGGCCTCTTAACACAAGTTTAACCGTATGTGCTTTTTATATGGACCTCTCAATTTCTGCAAGGCGGCACATATTTTCTAGCTAGAGAAACATTATTTTTATCTGGACCTCTCCATTTACGCAAGGAGGCAAATGTCTATATTTCTCTTATCTGGACAATCAATTTCAGGAAGGTGGCACATACCTTCTGGCTAGGGGACCTCTCAATTTCAAGTTTGCACACATTTAGGGGATATGCATTTAACCTAACACACCCCTTATATATATGGATATCTGACTTTAAACAAAGAGGAACACACAACACTTTCTAAATACTAATGGCTAGAGTACATCCCAATATTTCATTTGCAGGTAAAGGGGATGGTATGAAGTGTTTTCAGTGCGGAGGTTTACTGTTAAACTGGGAACCAGAAGATGACCCCTGGGAGGAACACCAGCGCTGGTTCCCGGACTGCCCCCACCTCAATGATCGACCATGTGCAGAGGATCCGTAAGAAATTTGAATTGTTGTCCATCTTAACCCATTACCAAACAATAATGACATTTAACCACTCTGTCGCAGGCGACTCTGGAAAACATTGAGAGAAAAGGAGAAATTGCTCATGACGAGCAATTTCTCCTTTTCCCACAATGTTTTCTGCCTTATCTGAAGATTATTTTCCAATTTCATCACGTTTTGAAATGTCATCTGCAAACTACCGGTATTCCAATTTGGAACAGTCAATAATTTGGGGTTTGGTAAAGGGTAATCTGCTATCCCCCCATATGGGAATTTGTGACATGCTCAAATTAAAAGGAATTTTAGAAAACAAAAATTAGCAAAGAAATAGTACATTTTCTTTGTGATATTTATTGGGTAGAAACAATTGTGATAAGTTAGATAGATAGATCTCTTTTATTTGAACAGCACACATGTGTATAGTCATTTTTACAATACCAACAAAATAAACATACAATATATACAGGTCAATAATCAAAAATACAATTACATACATTTTGAATAATTACTTCCATTTCAATGTGGATGAACTACATAAATAATTAGGCAATATTATACGTGAAAGCTATTCTTTCTTTAAAAGCGAATTTAAGATATATTGCCAAACTTTATTCGCATAATTTTAAAAGTTGTATGAATTTAAACATGCTTGGTCTTTTATAATAAAACTCATTTATGTATTTCTTTCTTATAGAGATATAATTTGGACATTTCAAAACAAAATGATACTCATCTTCAACGTCTCCATTATTACAAATTTGGCATATCTGTTCATTTCTCGGTATTCGTTGAAGATTATATCGGCATGTTTGAATTCTCAAAGAATGCGAAGGGGATGTATTAATAATCTTGAGATTACCTTTCTGCCACATTGGTTTTCTTATTTCTTCTGCAGTAGATGTTGAAAAGTGTGGTATTATGTAATTAGGGGTTAAAGATGCTTTATAATTTGTATCCTGCCTAAATAAAGGGACAGCTGAAGGCAACTATGAAGAAAGAAAGATAGCATTTTTTAGCTCGCCTGAGCACAAAGTGCTCAAGGTGAGCTTTTGTGATCGCCCAATGTCTGTCGTCCGTCGTGCGTCGTCTCCTCCTAAACCATTGAGCCAAGCTTAACCAAACTTCACAGGAATGTCCATTGGGTGATGCTCTTCAAAAGTTGTTCAAAGAAATTGATTCCATGCAGAACTTTGGTTGCTGTGGCATGAAAAAAGGGGAATTTCTGCAATTTTTAAAAAAATCTTCTTGTCTGAAACCACTAGTCAGAATTTAAAATAATTTCACAGGAATGTTCTTTAGGGGGCTCTTTTCAAAAGTTGTTCAAACAATTTCTATATCTCGAAAAACATGGCCACCAGGCTGTGTTGAACTTTGAATGCGTTTTTGTTTTCACAATATACATGAATACTAAAACTTATAACTTTACAAACATTTTTTTTTTCTAAACCTCTGGGCCAATTCCAATGAGATATCATGTGAAGCATCCCTAGTTGGAGGGAATAAAGATTTGTCAAAAAAAAATCAGTCATGTGACTAAAATGGCTGCCATGCCCATATTTGGTAAAAACCTTAAAAAAATCTTCTTGTCACAAATCACGGTTCAGATTTCAAAATAATTTCACAGGAATGTTCTTTAGGGGCCCTTCTATAAAGATTGTTAAAAAAAAATAGATATCTCAAAAAACATGGCCGCCAGGGTGCGTTGAACTTTGAACCTGTTTGCATTTCCACTATATACTTGTATTGTAGAATTTTTAACAAAATACATCAATGTCAATTTGGATGTCCAAATATGCCAAAATGATAACAACAAAATGGCAACAATAGATCATACTGGACAAAAGTATGGACTGATCTTTGTACATACACAATCTGTAAAAGTAAAATATTCAGTTTCCACATTGTAAGAATTACGTTCCATTTTAATATCCCACATCAAGAAAACAGTGTCAAACTTGTAAAATTGGAATGAAAAATAGGTCAATGCATAGAGGAACAAGAAACTTGGTGTAAAAATTAAAAGCAATGTTTCTAACTATTCTTCAAATAGATGGTAATCTCAGGTGAGCGGTTCTGGGGCCATCATGGCCCTATAGTTTCTCTGATAATTGACAAACCATTGTAACAAGGAGAGAAATTGCTCACAATGAGGCTTCTGCTGCAAAAAATGTGTTATAAAAAGTAAACATGAAGCAAAGTGTTATGATATGGTGATATTTTATAAAATAATCTCAGAAATAACTGCTCATTATCGTAATTCATGTCAGATTTATTATCGTAATCATTGATAGAAATGAAATACTAAAAGACTGAAAGAGGTCACTCAAAGAGGGTGTGTCAGTTTTTTTATCAGTAAATTAAAGTAGAAAATGGAATTATGAGCAAGGTTTTATATTTGTTTTTACTCTGCTCCTCAGGTTTGATGAAGACCCCCTTGTGAGAACCTGTTTGGATATGGGTTATGATCGGAAGTTTGTTGAAATGGCAATGGCAAGACGCAGACGATCAAGTGGTATGTATGTATTAGGACTAGAAATAAAATACACAAACCAGTAACAGAGGGTCCTGGGTGCAATTAGCATAGGCTTTGATGGTCTTTTAGAATTTCCTTTGGCAAGACACTTCAGAGCCCTAGCGTAGTACTGGTGATTCCCAGGATTGTCATAGCATAACTGATAAAATTGTTGAAACATAATTTAACCCATATTGTACCCATCCATCTATTGTTTGTAACTGTCACCGTTGCCTCATGGTTAAGGTGTACGCCTCAGGATGGGGAGGTCAAAAGTTCGAGCCCCACAGGAGGCATTTATCCGGAGAATGTTTCCCTTGGGACTAAGTCTTGTTTCGAAATGGCCAGTTTGTGAGCCACAACCTAGTTTAATAGTCACCAACTAATATCAACTTGGCGCCTGGCATAGTGATAGAGTTGGGAGGTACTTGGTATAACCAGTGAAAAGCGTCTCATAAGGCAAACGGGCTGACCCCTTCAATAGGGGTGACACTATAATAAATAAAACATGTTTCCAACTTTTGTTCTGCTACAGCTAATGACTTCTCAGATGTGAATGCACTGATAGACGAGGTTGAAAAGCTCCGCGGTCAAGGCAACTTGGCCCGTATTTACTCCAAAGGGAACGATCTTGGGGCAGCGGCCGGCACTTCAGGAGGGTCATCAGGTAACATAGCTGTCTAGACAAGAGGCATATGGCGGGAGCTATTTTCCTTAACCCATTACCAAATAGTAACGAGATTTGATCAGTTTGTTGCAGACGACTCTGGAAAGCATTGTGGGAAAAGGAGAAATTACTCTTAAAAGGAGAAATTGCTCTTAAAAGGAGAAATTGCTCTTTACAAGCAATTTTCTCCTTTTCCCACAATGTTTTCTGCCCTATCAGAAGATTATTTTCAATCTCATCACATTTTGAAGTCGTCTGCAAACTCTTTTAATGTGGGACAGTCGAAAATTTTGGGTTTGGTGAAGGGTTTAACTTATCCAAACCCTGTATTGTAGGTAGTCATAAGCATTGTCTTATAGGTGCTCTTGATAAATATGGGTGTATTAAGAAGCAGTCTTTTCCTCCTTAATACTTCATTTTGCTTCATATGATGCAGATGACTCTAGAAACCACTGTGATAAAAGAATAAATTGTTTATTGCTAATTATTTGGGGTCTTTCAGCATCTTCTGTTGGTTAACTTGGACCTGTCCGAAATTCCTTCATGTAGGGCTAGGAGTGAAGATATTTTGATGTAAAACATGCCTTTCATTGAATCATCAAGTAAATGTTTGAGGATAAATCTGTATACTGCTATTGAAGCATGCATGCGGAAACTCCTCTTTCGCTGATGCTACGAATCTAAAGGGGATCCTGCCTCAATGGACTACTGGTCGGATTACAAAACTTTGAAATACTCAACTTCATACCATGAAGGTTCGAATCACTGTATTTTCTTGACGGGGAGTCGCCTGGCCTAGCTAGGCAATGCTGACCAGCCATACCAGTCAACAAAATCATGGCACCAATGTTATTTAGAGGCATTTTCATTATAGGAGCTTTTTAAGTAATGTCCATTTGCAGATTAATATTTTGAGCACATGTTTGTTTCGGGTTTGACAACAATTACCTTTTTTAAACCATTTAGAATATTCTTTTCGAGGTGTTCAAGCAACTCGACTGGACAATGGCAGTTAAGCTTTTGGTCTTTCTCTATCAACTATCAGCTAGACAAATGTTACTGACAAATATTGATGCAATGTTAAGGTCGAATACACATCATCCGCCATTTTGAAACTAATTCTTTCCTCTGATTACTACTGTCGTTTTCGGTAAACATCAGTCATGGCAGGATCTATTCAGTGTTATCGAAGTTCTGGCACCGACCGATATATACAGGGAACAACTTAAGTAATCTGACAAAAGAAAGAGTTTCAATAAGACGGATTATTGATATGGGCCACGTCACGGGAAAAGGGGCACTCGGACATAGCAAACAGTGTAGCCCCAGACCAGCCGCCACGTCACTGACGTGGCGGCTGTTCTGGGGTTACACTGTTTGCCGTCTTAGAGGACATCAAGTTCTACCTTTAAATAAATACAAAGGATAACTGTCGTAACTAGATGCTGGAATAATAGCGCTAAGAAAGAGCTGAGTCAGCGGTTTTTATTTATGTCCGAGTGCCCCTTTTCGCGTGACGTGGCCTATATTCTACCTTAAAATCTGATTAATCAAATTATTGCATGTGACATACATTTTCTATTTATAGGTGCAAGCTCTATGGAGGATGAGTTTAGACAGCTAAAGGAACAGCGAGAGTGTAAAATATGCGCGGAACGGGAGGTCGAGGTTGTGTTTATTCCATGTGGACATCTAGTCGCATGTGAAGTGTGTTCGCATAAATTAAAAGAGTGTCCAATATGCCGGCAAAAAATCAAATCGCATGTACGAACTTACATGTCGTGAGAGTAGAGGTATAAATAAAAATGCCTGTGCAACTAGTTTCTCATTTAGTGGAGGAAAGTGGGCCTGAAGAAGAGCTTTAGCCTCAGGACATGATGGTTGAGGGTTCAATTTTCGTGTGAAGCGGGATACATCTTGCAACTTTTATTTATCTGCATTACGTGCAGGCACTGTTTATGTATCCAGTAACCAGAATCCAGTGTGATTAGCGTAACTTGTTTCACAATATTTGTTTCACAATAAATAAGTACTAACTTAATACTTATTTGCTTTGAAACCTGCAGTTATATGGGTAATTTCCGCTTTTAAATCCTACGCAAATTGTTGCAAAAGCATATGTCACAATTCACTATGAAAAACTATGCGTATTGTCACATGGAAATCAAACATTATTCCTTCAAAAAAAAGCATGGATAACAAGATGAGTGGTGTAAATTTGTTTTCTTTGCAACAAAAAAAATAAGAACTGCAAAATTAGTTCATGACTTAGGTACACTTGGAAATAGATTGAAAATCATGCCAATGGTTAGATGTAGATGATAATTTTAATACCATTGTAAAAGGATAAGAAGTTGCTCATCAATGGTGAATAATAAGGCTAAAAGTTAAAGTCAAGTCAGATTAATCAGTTTTCAATATCAACTTGCTACTTATTTAGCTCTTACTTATTGGAAGAGTCACAAAATTTGAATAGGAAATCAAATTCATCTGGTTATTCATAAACAGTATAATACTTTGTTTACCTTCATGTAACAGATTAAGACAAAAGAAGAAATTGTTCATGATATGCAATTTATCCCTTTTTCCAATTATTTCTTCTACATATTTTGAAAAAAGGACAATAACAATACTCATTGCATTAACTTGTATATTTATGACTTGATTTTTAAGATTGATAACTTGATTATGTATGTAGAAATGACTTACAGTTTGTTTCCATTAAAAATTTTGTTTAACCCATTACCAAACAATAATGAGATTGGACCAGCTTGTTGTTGTTTCTCCTTTTCCAACAATGTTTTCTGCCATATCAGAAGATTGTTTTCAATTTCATCACATTTTGTAAAGTTGTCTGCAAACTCTTTCAGTTTTGGACAGTTGAAAATTTGGCATTTGGTAAAGGGTTAAAAATAAAACATAGTGTTACATAGTAAATTGGATAAAATCTAACAGGAATCAAAAAGCTATAGGCAAGCTAAAGTGTTTCTTCACAGAAGAGAAAATTTGAAAGTCAAAATGAAATGTCTTTGAAACAATACGGTGTCTGTATTGTTATTTAATATACAGTTGAAAAGTAGCTATTGGAAGCATGACTTATTCAAGATGCGTCAATTTATCTAAGTATGTACAGTTTATATGCGGTAGGTCTCAAAAGCAATGTCACGCTTTTGGATTTAAATGACGTGGTTAATGACTTGATTTTTAAGATTGATAACTTGATTAATTATTTAGAAATGACTTACAGTTTGTTTCCACTTGTTTAAGTGCTGAGTCAATGGTTTTTACTTTTGTACTAGCAGTATTTCGTATGTACTTCAGTCACTGTGCCATATATATATTGTGATATACGACATTCTGAATTTGTTTGCTTTTAGCTAAATGTAGTGTATGATTTTATTGTATTTTTTAAAAAAGAAATTATTTTATCTTTAATAAGCAAGATCAAAGGGCATTCTTATGCCTGCAAACATTCTAGATTTATTTCATACTTTTAATACTCAATTAAACACCGCTGAAACAGATATTTTTTGAAACAATTGTGACTTAAAGAGAAATCACTCTTCATGAGCAATTTTTCTTTTGTCTGGGTGGTTTCAAACTCAATATCATAAAGATTGGTTGTCCATACTGGACAATTGTTGTCTGCGGTTTCTTTCAATTTAGACCAATAAAAAAAATCAAGGTACTGGTTGATATCAGTTCTTGTTCAGTCATCAAAATTGTATTCATTTTTTTTCTTCTTCAGAAACAGAAGCCTTAAAAATTTTGTTTTCGTTGTGGACCACTTTTGAAGTCAATGTGATAAATGGAGAATTTGCTCCAGATAAGCAAATTCTTATTTCATCACATTGGTTTTAAAATAGAATTTATAAATTTGCCAATTATGATTTCATTTCAGGGATATTGTGTGCTTTGGGTCATTTTCAATGTTTATTTAATTGTTGTATGCTACATATCATCTAATAGGAAAAAGCAATTTCTTCTCCTATGAAATACTTATTTCTAACACTTTTTTGGCAGAAAATGTAACATTGGATAAAAACATGGAATTGGTCATAGAAATGTCATTTTTTTTTTTTTTCTTTTTTTTTGTGGGGGGAGGTGGGAGGGAACCAAGCTTCAATGTACATGTATTCAATTTGCTTGTATTGGTCACTTGGTTAGCTATGTGGTAGTTTTAGTATTTGAATAAATAAAAAATCTACATGTCTTTGAAAGAAAAAAAAAATAACAATACAATTAGGTGTCCCTTTTAATCTTTAAAGTCTATGGTAAGAGGCAAATTAAAAGCAGCTTATGTTGTTTGTATTATATTAAAGATACAAAAGCATTTTAAACAATACGCTTAAGACTTTATGTGAAAATTATGTAACCCAAACGCTAGGGGGATTAAATAATATAACTCGTCTCACTATGTCAATGGCTTTTAAATTAGTCAAGGTGTTCATTTTCTAACGTAAAACATTTATATGCTTTTAGAATAAAAATCTTTAAAAAAAACTCTGTGTTGTACAATTATGTCCATGCAAGATAGTTTTCTTGGCTACTCGTGATAAATTTTGAAAATTTAGAATATAAATACTAGAGTATACTCTGTCTGAGTGTGATAAACATTTATCTAATTGATATTTGTGATGGCTCCAAGTTAAAACCCTTTACCAAACGTTAAATTTTCGACTGTCCCAAATTGAAAGAGTTTGCAGACAACATTTGAAAATGTGATGAAATTGAAAAACAATCCTCTGATAGGGCGGAAAGCATTGTGGGAAAAGGAGAAATTGCTCTTTAAGAGCAATTTCTCCTCTCCCCACAATGCTTTCCGGAGTTGTCTGCAACAGAGTGGTTAAATGTAGTTGTTTTGTTGAGTTAAGTCACATGTGTTGACAAAAACCCAGACTCCATTTTTGTTAGAGGTTATATAGTACGAACCCCGCCCTAAATGTTTATCGGAAATTTTTTCACAATCTGAGGATTCAATGCAAGACAATAGTAAGTCCTTCACCTGTGTGAACCCTCAATTTAGAGCCATTAAAGTCAAGTTCAAAAGCATTTAAATGTTTAAGGTTTGTACCCAATTTCATTTATCTAAACTTAAATGAGAATCGTTTTTGAGGTATTTCAGCAACTGGTCAATTGTTTCCCTACTTTTTTAATGAGATGTATTATAACAGCAAGAGCCGCCTTTGCCTAGTGGTTAGATTACATAACTTGATATCATATGGCCCCTCTCTGAATGGGTTCAAATCCTGGCAAGTGATATGGATTTTCACAAGAGGTAGTCTTTCTAATGACTGATGGAATGTCGATGGTTCTACCCAGCTGGACCAGCCATTATGGGAAGTTGAGTTTGGGGTCTTCCTCCATCATTGAGAGCCGAGCATCACAACATAACTGAAACGATGTTGATGTGATGTAAAACCCATATAAATGAAGTATTTTAAAACATGTTTTAAAACTCAACACATATTTTATCTTTGAATCTTCAAAAAGACATTTCTAACCAGATATTAACTACTGTCTCAACGCTAATTACTAATTAACTCTTTCGCTGCCGATTTGCTCACAGTGCAACATATTTTTCCGGGTTTAAATGAATGTGTAATGCTGTAAAGCAATCTGATGTTGCACTATATAGAGGTACACCACAAATTACTGAATTGCCTGGACAGGATTGGCATTCTTCATTTGCGGACGGCCGAGAATGGCTGCAAAAGAGTTAAGCAAACACATCTCTTGGTATTCTATCCTGGAAGCAGTTATAGAGTGAATTAATAGCTTCAAGCTTCTGTCACAATTGATGTAAACTAACTAAATAAGAGTTCAAACATCAAATACTTCCCATTTTAAGGCTTCAGTCATTTACAGATATGATTTAATTACTAAAGTAAACCGTTCATCATGTCTGTCTGAAATATTTAAAAGTATGAAGAGTTTACTTATTGTAAAACTAGAAAGTGTACTTGAAAAACAATAGACAAATAAATATATAAAATATTTTATTTCAAAGTAAATATAAAATAAATAAAAACATCAATGAGCGTGAAGCTGTCAAAAAGAGGGTTACAAAAAATTAGAGATACACAAATAAAAGACTAAAACTTTCATATGACAGTAATCTCTATCATTTGGCAGTCCTCCTATTTAAAAATGTTAAATTCTATTTCAAAATGGTGACTTTTTGTTGAAATGAAAGGTTAAAACAATTATAAACTTTGATAAAAACCAAAATTTGGTCTATTTTTGTAGAGGATTTTATGATTGGTCAAAATTAAAAGCAACAACAGTTGAGAAAGCATAAAACTACATCACATTTAGATATGATAGACTGGAAGATACAATGTGCAGAGTCTTTATTGCCATCATCTGCTTTTGTCTGTTATTTTCTAAATATTTTGCAACAGATACATAAATTACATGAGGTATAAGGTAAGAAAACTAACAGCTATGACACAATACATTTCTGAAGATACCAAGATCTAAGACATGTCTTCTTTATCTTAATACCACTCCAGGAAAAACCAATCCATAAAGTAGGACATTCTGATATTACCCAAGACACCATTTACATATAACGAATCCTATGTAGAAAATTGTGACAAAAAGGAAAAAGACCATCTAGTTCTCCATAAGACATTTTGTGTTCCATTTAGAAAAACGTTTTTTTACACTACTGTCAAAAATATAGATGAAGTTGCTCTTCTCAAGAATTTTCTTAAAAACACTTTTGTTTCCAATGATTTTTACCTCTTTTCGAAGTGACAATACTAGTTTGCATGATTCAAAATTCCAACTCTTTTTTCATTTTTTTTTTTTTGATCATACATAAAACAAATCAATACAGTGTTATACAGAGTCATTGGTCCACGGTTAAAAGAACAATGATTCATTTTGTCATTGCACACAAAAGTTTGTCTGTTGATATCCTGTCATGGTGAACTGGTCTGCTAACTTTGTTCTTCAAGGCCATACTTTTCCAGTAATTGTACTGTTTCTTTTTTGGCACTGAAAGAAGGTAAAAAAAAAACCAATACATGGGTCAGTTTTTCATTTTGGGTGGTCTACCTTTGTCAAGAAAAAAACCTATTTCATGCAATATCTTTTTCGACACGATACAAAAACTTTTCTTGTTAACATTAATTATTGTAAAAAGGTGATATTACTCCTATGAGCAATTTCACCACAATTTCCAATTCTTGTTGGTTAAAAGTTTAACTTTCTATTGTTTGTAATGTAGATCTCATTGAAGATAAGATTTCTCCCATATGTAGTCTTCTTAACCCATTACCAACCAATATCAACATATAAACACTTTGTTATAGAAGACTCTGGAAAACATTTTGGGAAAAGGAAAAATTGCTTGAGACGAGCAATTTTTCTTTTTCCCAAAATGTTTTTTGCCCTACCAGAAGATAATTTTCCAATTTTAGCACATTTTGAAATGTCGTCTGCAACTCTTCCAATTTGAGACAGTCGAAAGTTTGGCCTTTGGGAAAGGGTTAAGTAAGTAGAAGGGATTCGCCGTTTATGAAGATCTATAGGAAATTAAAGTTTCAGCATAATAGCAAGACTAAAATTTAACCATCACGTTCCATGGTGTTATTATTATTATATTACATAGTATCGACACCAGGATTCGTACAGACCCCTGTGATGGGCATAATCTTTAAAATTCAATTCATTGTCCTGAACTTTTTTTATATAGTTTGCCAGTGAATGATCAAGTAGCCTTTTGTATTGAATTAATAAAAAATGAAGTATAAAAAACCTTTTGAGGTGTGTCCTGTTTCTATTGAGGGATCAATGCACGACTATAGTGGGTGTATAACAAAGATGAAACACTTGCTATCATCTTGCTCTACACCCTAATTATGGACAATTCAAAATAATTCATAATTACATTTTTTAAAATTACCTCACCAAAAGAACCCCTTTATCATCAGTAATTAACACAGATGTTAAGGGAAGGGAGCCAAAAGTCGGAAAACTAGTATAAAACACTGATATACTACACTTTTCGGACTACATTTTCCCCAGAAGCTCTTACCTGCCATCCCTGATGATTTTGTATTGTCCTTTCACAGACAGATCTATCACAGTGGAACCTCGCCGAGAGAATTCAGTGTTCCCCAACTGACCCCCATCACACACCACATCTAACTGGGGCCATAATCCTTCAAACTCCTGTACAATTAAAATCATTATAGGTAAATAAATTTAGAAAAAAGGGCTAAACTTCTGCTGAATACTTCGTCAAGACAGATGTTAACCCTTTCCCAAACAACAAATTTTCGACTGTCCCAAATTGAAAGAGCTTGCAGACAACATTTTGAAAGTTTATGAAATTGTAAAAAAATCTTCTGAAAGGGCAGAAAACATTGTGGGAAAAGGAAAAATTGCTTGTTACAAGCAATTTCTCCTTTTCCCACAATGTTTACTAAAAGTGTCTGCAACAAAGTAGTCAAATGTCGTTATTGTTTGGGAAAGGGACTCTCAATGACTGCAGAATATCATTTTCAAACAACTGATTGCTTTCCCACATAAACACAATTGATCAACGGCTAGTCTCTGAGACAGCTAAAATCATGTAACATTGACTTTGTTAAATGTCGCACAAAATAATGGCTGAGACTGGTCTAAATTCAGAACCCCTCATACATCAACTAACAAAAATGTAAGAATGCACACAGACAAACAAAAAAGGTAAGCTGCTTTAATCTAAGGTAAAGATATCTGCTTTTGTCACAACATTTTCAAACCCAGTATCCCAAATAAATGCTATTTTTCATACTTATCAAAAATCATCTTCTTTTCAAGGCTTCAATGCAAGATTATAGCAAGTGCGTCACAAATGTGAAGCATTTACTTAAGCATTGCACTGAAACCTTGTTTATTGCTCTCTAGTTTCTGAGACCAAACAGACAACACCAGAACAGTTTAAAATTATAAAAGCATAGCCATTCTGAAATGTATGGTGAATTGATTTTCTTCTTTAAGGTATTCTCTCATTGTCCAAACTTTCCATTTTTTTTATTCTTCTCAATACTGTGCTTATACAGTAAAACAAATAAATGCCTTCTATGAGGAAAAGGAAGGGAACCTCAGAGACTAACATTCAGGTTTGTACAAAAAGTCCTATCAGCATTTATTACCAAACCCAAACTCCATTGTTTTGTCTAATACTTGTAGAAGAAGTACCTTAATATTAAGTGTGCTCTTTTCGGATGAGATGTTGGCACTTGTGAGAGCAATAGGTCCTCCACAACAACCTGCCAAGGCAATGATGAACTCATTGTTTGGGATACGAATTCCGACCAGCGAAGTTCCGACATTGAGTTCTGGGTTGAGATGAGCATTCCTTTCAAACACAACAGTTACTGGACCAGGTAACAGATCATCCAATAAGTCTCTTGACACTGTAACATTACTCCACCTGTGGGAACATGAACAAAAGAATTTAAAAAAGAGAATTGACAGCTTGGAATGAAAATTATAAGGTTTGGTTCAAAAAGGTTTTACATTTCGTCAACAAGTTTTTAGTTATGCTGGATAAAGTTATTATATATCGAGGTTTTTCATTATATCAACAAGTTTTCTATTGTACTGGAAAGCCAATGTCATTCTTGATGATTGTTTATATAGGGTTTAACATTGTGTCTGAAACATTTTTCCTGACATGTAAGGGATTCCTTGATTTATTAGCACTAGGCCTTGGGCTTTAAAGTGTTGGTCAAATGGACATTCCCAGACCAATATTTCCTTGGATAGGGAAGAGGCCCAGGCCTGTTAAATTTGGAAAGTTTTATAGCTGAAATGTCCAAGTGGGAAACAAAAATGCTGATGTGACTTTGAATTTTTGGCAAAACTGCATGAATTTAAAGAAATTTCCAATTGGGAAGGTGCATTTCATTGGCCCCTGTTATATAACACGCTGTTATATAACACGAAAAAGCCCCGATTCCCTTGTAATCAGAGGTATTGGCAGGGAGCTTATGATAATCCACGACCCTGGGATTTATATCCCCCACCTTAACCACCGAGTCATGCAGGACACTATAAGTGATGAAGGAAGACACAATTAATTATAACTTTCTAAGCTTTCCAATGGAATGCATTAAGTCAGATGACTTCCACTCTTAGAACTCAAGATTACCCCTACTATCTCTGATTTGGGACACAGGGGCTCAGAGTTTGGTAAATATTCTCTCTGATGCTTAATGAAGTTAACCAAACATACTTTATTTGTTCTATAATGAACAATAGTATATGCATGAAGTGTAAAAATCAATGACTTGGAAAGACTACTATGCAAAACCTATGAGGAATTACCAGGATTTCTTTTTACAAATGTCCTTATACTCTTAGTATTTTCAACATAAAATGCAAGTAGAAAACATTAAAGACTTACTTATAGATATCGTCTATTTTAGACACACTGATAGCTATTGGTTTGTTGAGATCTCTCTGTTTTATGTTATAGATACGCCTCACAGCATCTGAGTTTTGAGCAAGACCTGCAATCCCATAAATTGTGTCTGTTGGAACCCCAATTATATTTCCATACAGCAGACTGTCTGAAGCTGCTTTAAGTTCCGCATCAGAGACTGAAAATAAAAGAAGTTTATTCAAACAAAAATAATTTTCTAAGATCAAATATTCATTAAGAGTAATACTTTGTCTAGTTGAAAGTTTTCATAATGAATAATTGTTTCAATAATGAATTCTACAAATGTCTCCTCCACTTGATAACGAGTCTCATCCAGTTGATAACAAATCGTTTTAACATATTTCAACTATTGTAACAGCAATAAATGTTCAGTGTTCATTTTAATTTGTCATTTCACTGTTAAGAATTGTTCTATAGACATTTTCCATTTAGAAAGCAGTAATTATCAGCCTTACCTGGTGTCTACTTATGATTTCTGTTTTTGAAGATGCAGCCAATGCAGGTTTAGAAATAAACTTACTACCTTACAAAGTAAGTAAATTCATCAATAATTTGACACGGAAGAAGTGTCTTCACTCCTCAAACAGCCTCAAAACACAGCAAACCTTCTTTTGAGTTCTTTCCTTTATCACGGCACAGCATTTTATGTACAGAACTTGGTCTGATGTATATCAGAGTAAGAAACTCAAAATTAGAGCTTTGATTTTATGTACATTTTTTTCTTTCCTTTTTTAAATGAAAGGTTTTAATTTGTCATTTACAATTTGGTAATGATTCGAAGAATAAAATATATCATTTTTCTTCTAGGAAGGATTTGTGTCATGAATAATTTATTTTCTTCAGTTTACTTGTGTATTCTTACTTGGACGAGACATTTTCTACATGGTGAATGAATAAAAAAAATATAAAAGGGTTAGAAGTTTCACTTTAATAGATAAGCACCTGTTATTATAAATACTCTTTATCATGTGTAAGCATTCGAACTTTAATCAATTGCTTGCTCTAATTTACAAACAATGGCCCAAGATATGTTTAGCATTACACGCCGAGTACTAAATACGTGTACATGTAAATTGTACATGTAACAACAACGCTAACAGGTAACGAATCTGTTGTGGAGCGAAATACTCAAATAAAAAAATTCTTACCTGGACACGATAGAGTCACTATTTTCGCCATTGTAGACATAGGCTTTGATACATTTAGGCTAAGCGATATAATGTTTCTTGTTCTCAAGATGTGCCGCATTTCTTTTAAGTCATGATCGAAGTTTCAATGTGTTTCATCATTTGTCAAAATACCGACCATGCGAGCTGGTTCCCAATAGATGTTCGTGGTTTTTCTGTACCGTCACAATAACTTTCGTATCTCTTCTTTTGGTAGGAATCTGCCATATCTGTCATATTTACAACATAATGTTTTGATATTTGCGTACGATTATCGTTTGTGCTTGCTTCACGAACGATACCGAAGATGAAACGTTTACAAGGAATACTTTAAAGTGTATCTCAGGTCAAAAGTGAGTCAAGCATTAGGGCAGAAAGCACCCAGAACTCATCAAGGCGTGAGCTCAATGTTCGACAGCACTTCTGTTTTCTATGTAAAGATAGCCATTTTTGCTCTTCCAAGGTGATTTCCAAGAAAAGATTTAGCCCTTATAATTGTTTCTTCATTAATGGCATATACATGCACAGTCATTAGAAAACAGTTTAAGAAGCATGGAAATGGTCAGCTTGATCTTATTGCCTGATGCGTTACAACAACACCATCCTTTAATTTACTTACAAAAAATGCAGAGGTCACTACGGAAAACTGTCATGTCTTTGGTTTACTCAACACCAACTAGTCCTGAAAAAATCAATAAAGCAACGGTTCAAAATACAGGCTAACATCCTTACACTATCAAATTCTGTGAATATTTGGGCATCAAAGGTTATGTATCTTATAAATGGCAAGTTGCTTACCATAAGATGTAGCCTTTCATGGGTGTAGTTTGACTATAATAAATACGTAGTCACGCCATTCAAGGGGGTCCTGGGGGGTGCTCCCCCTTAGAAAATATGCAGGCTAAAATCGCTTTGGAGCATTCTGGCATGTATTTGAGTGCACCAAATTATATTTTGCTCAAGCAGGAAATATAGGCCATTTCCGTTGCGGTTTTTTACTAAATCCTGAAATAAACAATTAGGTGCGTGCCTAAAGTGCCCAAAAGAAGCTACCCCATGCGCACACCGCTTATCTTGCACGACAACGCGTCACCGGACGAAAGCAAAGTTACAATGGGGCCTATCAATTGAAAAAATAAACTTTGAAGTTCTCGAACATACACAGTATTCGTGAGACTTGTTTTCTCACGACTTCGATTTCCTTCCAAAATTCCGAAAAGATTCGGTTAGACAATTTAAATGAGATAGAGTTTTGCTGTGAACGGGAGGTTCGACGAGTCAACTTATGTTGCCTAGCAACGGTTGTCCATGCGTTAAAGAAGATATGGAACTCTGTAAATCGATCAAGGGGTAATTACTTTGAAGGTTGATAAACGCATTAGTTTCATTGTAACTTGAAAAAGAAAATGTTACTATGCAGAGAGATTTTACTCTTTTTTTTCTACCAACCCTACAATTCTTTTAAGGAACAATCAAGTACAACCCACGGACATCTCTAAAGCAGTACATTTCAATTAATCAACGCAGTACAAGTACACAAATCAAATACCTACGAGTTTATCAAACTTCCTTTCCCAGTGCAGGATCGAGGTCAAATCAAAGAGTAAACTTTAAAGATAAAGAAAAAACAATATTTTAACATAAACCTGTATGAAAATAAATACATTAGGGTCCGATGCTCATTTAAAAAATAATTCTTAAAATAGAATACCATAAGCGCGAGCAATTTCATCTATTTTCAGGATGATTTTTGAATAACACCCTCTGAAAATTTTCTTTCCTTAACGGCAAAGAGGAGGAGTGGGGGTAGAAAATAAACAATACCGCATGGTAGGTTCAGTCAGTTGGTAGGCAAGGTTAACTTCGAGTATAGTTACATGTTAACCACAAGGCTATCAGCATAACACTTAAACTTTGCCTCACAGCGCGACCCAAAATGACACAAGGTGACCTGCAGCGGTAAAAATTGTACCTTTAACCCATTACTAAGCAATAACGACATTTGACAAGTTTGTTGCAAACGACTCTGAAAAACATTGTGTGAAAAGGAAAAATTGCTCGTTAAGAGCAATTTCTCCTTTTCCCACAATGTTTCTGCCCTATCAGGATTTTGTTTTTCAATTTCATCTCATTTTGAAATGTCGTCTGCAAACTCTTTCAATTTGGGACTGTCCAAAATTTGGCGTTTGGTAAAGGATTAATGTATCTGCATACCCTTGTTTGGACGATCCATGGGTAGATTGTTTCACTATCTACGTCTGGGGGCATTTTATATCCAAACGCGTCAGAGCAGAATAAATGGAGTTACAGTCTGGATTATCTGTCACTTGTTATCCTGTGTCTCTATGGCAGCGTGTGAGAGTCTTGCACTTTACATTACGAGGTTCTGTTTGTTTGTCTGGCAAAATACGCAAAGGAAGCATTTTTCACTTAGAAATTCAACTGTATAGTTGCTGTTGTTGCTGTTTTGTTCTTTCAAATTCACACTCATGATACGCATTTTTAATATACACCTTGTGGTATGTTTTTTTTATGCTATGTATGTATGATGATGTACTATGTACACGTCGTAAAATAAAAAATTGTTCCGTTCTGTCCTGTTCTGTTTATTAATTTAGATTTTACAGTACGTCAACCATTTTCAGTTATATTGCGATGCCTGATGGTTTAACATAGACGAGAAACACCCCTTCATTTGTTGACGATGAGGGCTTGCGAAAATGGAAATCATCATCGGCTTTCCTAGACCTTAACAGGAAACCGCCTTTCATGCAATCTCAAATTTACCTCGATAGTGATTTTATTCCACATTTCATTTCAAGTTTTGTACTTTAACCACAATATCACGGAGGGGCCTCTGTAATTCCTACATACATTTCCTTTGGGGTTCAAATACTGAAATTGTTTAGTTTTAGTTTCAAAAGAGGTAGTCTCAAAATTAGAGTTTGGAATGTCAGATATCCTGTCAAGCATAACTCGGTTCAATTTCACAGATTATATAATGATCTTCCCTTAACTGAGTCGTGCATCTTATAATATCACAAATAGTGTTAGCATGATGTGAAATACTTCTGATATAAATCATCTGAGCTTGTTATTACATAAATGTGTAAAGATATCACAAATTGGTCTGGTTCTCTGCGTTATACAGTTTTCAAACTAGAGCACACTTCCCATATTCATAGATATACATGATTGTTCATTACTAATCAGTATTTTCGCTCCTGTTCCGATGTCTGATTTATAAACAGGTTAATGTTTATGAGGTCAGAACAAACCGATGGCGTATCGATAGCTAGATTCTCGAATTGAACATCAGGGGTGGCGAAATCCGATTTTGATTTACTTGTCCGTAAATGCTGAATATTTTTCTGCACATGTCCATATACTGATCATATAGTAAATGTTGCCAAAAATTCACTTGTCCGTTTAAGCATTTGGACAAGCTGGGCACCACAGACAATTGATAATACCACCCCGAAATATTTAGGGACCAAACCTTAATGTATGTAATTCATGGCTGGTTCCAGTCTAGATGCCTCTATGAATGCGTTTGCGATTCCCACGAACATGTCCCTGTTGTGATGCCATGATGTAAATACGATAATCGAGATAACGAGAGTACACATAATCCTAGCGATCGTTCATCTTGTAAATCCTCTTTGGCGATCAATGGGAAAGTGGGGTTATCAGAAATGAAGCGGGCAGGTGAGCCATACTTTAAAAACTAAAATAAAAACATCGGCTCTTGCCTTACATTATCGGCGCAGATCTGACACAAAAGACCTTGTAAACCAATCCAGGGTACCGTTTTACTAAACAACTTAAGTAAAATATTTGCGTTAATCATATCTGATAAACACGGATAGTATTTTCAATAAAAATACAATATTGCAATGTGACACGTCATTGGAAGCGTCTCGGAGAGACGATTCTAATGGTGTGTTACTTTGCAATATTGCTTCGCCCAATATTGATATAAGAGGAATTGTTGTTTTAGACTTAAGCAAATCTTAAACGTAAACTGTTTAGTAAACGGTACCCTGGCAGATCTTTGCATCATTTGAAGATCCTAAGTATAATAACCATATCAAGGGTTCAGTGCAATACTATAGTAGGTGCTTCATGTTTATGAAGCACTTACTATAGTCTTGCATCGAACCCTCGATATACAGTAGAACATCTTAACATCGAACTTCTATATACGTCGATGTAAATTTGAGTTCCGGAATCATTTGTTCTTTATTTCTATTTATATGTCCTTCTCTACGTCGAGATTTAATGTATATATATATTGTTCTTCATAGGAAGCATGGCTACTTCGGAGACCGAACTCCTTGGATTGGACATATTGAGATGACAACTGCTTTAATGTTTTATGTTATACAGATATGGAACTCAGAGGACCTTATTTTTCACGACGTGACGAAAAAGATATTTATTGTACTGCTCATTTCGCAATATACCCACCCCTGGAAAGTAGCACTTGAAAAAGGGGGTCGCGTTAAACAAAAAAGCGACCATTATCTCTTTAAACAATCTGCCTTTTGTCTTTTTACATTATCATTTCGTACGTTATTTTTTTTCATATTTGCATAACCTAAAATGAATATGACAGGAGGTAAAATGGCTGATTCCAAGCAATTTCTTGTTTTGACATATTGTTCTTATAAACGATTTCCAAATTTTGAACACTAGGAACTCAATTTCTAAGTTGATAGTCCACTTTAAAACAGTAGGCGATCTGATTCGTGTCTAAGATACATACATCGTATTTTTCACCGTAAATATGTTATTCCATTCGAAAGATACATACTCCTATTATATTACATTGCAATCCCAACAACCCCATGTACTCAGAGTTCCGTGTATCCACATACCAGCAGTACATCGGTGCAAATCTTACAGGCTGACCCCGGACAACACACTTTCGATGGGTTCTGAAGGTACATTTTCACTGGCCCCTTCTATAAAAAGCAGAGCATAGAAAGATGGGCGCGTTAGATGCTAGTTAGCCCTTGTAAAGAGCGTTTGATAGTTATTACACGACATCGAATTGTTTCGTACAGGGATACTCGTGAGCACCATGTCGGCGCTCTTCAGTATCGGAGATACATTACTTAGGAAGAATGTAAGTTTGTTATCTATTTCATTTATTTTGTTGGTAAGTTAGTAATGTTAGAATTAATTTGGAGATTCTTTTGGGGGCTTTTCATTAAGAGCAATTAGATGGATTGAATATGCTACAAAAATTAGACATTTTGCAGTTCTTTTCATTTCTCAATTAGAAATAGTTTTGCAGAATGGCATGTGTAAAGTGCCAAATTTGACCGAATGTGATTTCTATTCAATTATTGAGTTTTAGACTTGAGGAACCGTTTGTGAATTGTCGTTTTAGATGTTATGCCACATATGCGTTAAAAAGAATGGATTATGTAGTAAGGGGTATTTGGTAAAGGTAAAGGTTTTGTTTATAATACATGTAGTGTCACCCCTATTGAAAGGACCAGCCAGTTTGGCTTATGAAATACTCTCACTGAATATACCAAGTTACTCCCAACTTCGATCACTTTGCCAGGCTTCAAGCGGATATAAGTCAGTAACCATTAATTTAACTAGCTCGCAGCTCACGAAACGGGTATTTCCGGACAAGTTCCACCAGAGACATTTTCCGGGTGAAATGGAAACAATACCCTCGGGGCCTAAACATTCGACCTCCCCGTCCCGAGGCCACGGTGACGGATTTTGTTAGATTTGTTAAATAAAAATAAACACCATTAATGTTTATTTCCAGAAAAGTAACACGATAGAACAAATCTTACAATGACGGATTTGATAGACAAGGAGAAGGAGGCAAAGAAGTACACGTCGTCCGAATTCTTGATGATGCCATGTACCGCCATAGGCCAAACCACGTCCTCATCCATAGCCGAGAAGTCCAACATCTGGGCGGAACAGAGGCTGTCGGAGAAGAAGAGCGAACTGGACAAGAAGCTGTACAAGAGCATGATCAAACTGAACGTCGATATGCTCGGACTTGCCGACGAACTGAGTAAGATGAAGAAAAGCGCTTCCAGCAGCTCTTTGGAAAGCTTTAGTGTTAAACACAAACTAAACAACAATAAAGGCTCTGCGAGTGGACAGAACTCGCCAAAAATTGCGACTAGAAACAGGCCTTTGACAACGGGAGTCGGTTCTAATATAACCGTCAACAAGGGTCTGGCGAATCGACGCGGAAGTGCCTGTGACATTTTGTCTCCAAATAGTTCTTGTAACAGCAAAGCGAAACCAGTCGATTTTAGCCTCGGAGAGGAAAGTAGTTCCGAAGAAAGTGACCAATTGGACGGAAATGCGATTGAAAAGAGCGGGAAAAAGAAGAAGTCGAAAAAGTCGAAATCATCGTCTCAGCCTAGCAACGGTCACCATGGAAACGACCTTCACCGAACCATCAGCGTGACCACGTGTTCGATGGGACACGAGTGCGGCGCGCATCGTGCACACTTTCAATCGTTTCAGAACGCGACCAGACGTTATAATAAACAGCTCTCTGATCACTCGAAATCGGCACTTGCCCATAAATAGCGTATTGTGGGATACGTTTGATACGAGTAGAGCATGGCTATTTGTCTCAATTCAATATATCCTCGCATTTTGAGTTGTGTGTCAAAATCGAAAAACAACATCAGACGGCAGATATAAAATATGAACAATTACCCAATATCTCAATCGTAATTCCTCGGGTATTTCCGTGATTTGTATTTTCATTCGATAAACCTTAAAGTTCAGGTGACAATGACTTCTTCTAGAAACACTATTTGATACGAAAAGCAAACTAATAAATATTGACGAATTCCTATATTTTTGTAGTTTTATGTTAGTTGCTTAGTAAACCTTCTGTTCTGTGAACATAAACACGAGTGCACGTTAACCCATTACCAAAAAATAACGACATTTTAACAGTTTGTTGCAGACGACTCTGGAAAAACTGTGGAAAGGGAAGGAATTACTTGTAACGAGCAATTTCTCCTTTTTCCCAGAATGTTTTCTATCCTATAATAAGCTTATTTTCCAATTTTATCACATTTTGAAATGTCGCCTCCAAACTCTTTCAATATTGGGACAGTCGAACGTTTGTTGGTTGGTAAAGGGTTAAGCAACTTGATAGGTCTATCAGATGAAACATTTTCCGCTGTGTTGCATTTTTAGTTACCTCAGTTTTTTCATTTTTCATTGCCAACATTATGACAAAAGAAGGACTTGGTTTTCATGAGCATTGTCTCCTTTTGTCCAGATTGACAACTGTTTACAATGGGCTTGATCAAACAGGTTATCATTGATCTTAAGATCTTACATACTCTACACAGATGTGCCCATTTGGGCTTTAACTAATATGTATTTACTACATGTTGAAGGCATGGTATGATATTAATCTTTTTGATCTTTACTCTTCTCTTCTAACACCTGTATGTAATGACCGACGAGATTTGGTTAATAGTTTGGTAATGGGTTAGAGGAATTATGTATTTTGTTTTTATTACTGTTTTTTAAGGTGCCTACACAATAGTACTGATACATTGGCGATATCTACCTTCTGTATAGCTATTGTAACAAAGGTGAGATTTAAAAAAATCTTTTGAAAAAGGGGAAGTTATTGATAACTCTTGAATGCAAGGAGATTTATCAGGAGTACATGTGTAAGTCCCTTTCTTGTCACAGAGGTTGTTAATGCTTTCTATTGTTAAGCCATCTGAATAAGGGATATGATAAACAAATAAAATCAAATATAATTTGGAACCCATAGTATATAGAATTGAAATCCCAAGCAGACAACGACCGAGAATACTAAAATTTGGCGTTTTTATTTTGATATTGAACAACGGGTCCAAATTAACAACGGGAGTCGAGCCCGGGACGTATTTTCAGCAGGAGAGGTTAAACACCTCTGTGACGTCAGGATAACTTGCTTTTATTGCATTATTTCTTTCATTGAAAGCTACGTTTTTTA
This sequence comes from Cerastoderma edule, assembly GCA_947846245.1. Classification (NCBI taxonomy): domain Eukaryota; kingdom Metazoa; phylum Mollusca; class Bivalvia; order Cardiida; family Cardiidae; genus Cerastoderma; species Cerastoderma edule. Next base: position 29,317,364 of record OX401407.1, on the reverse strand, counting down.
CGTTCTTTATATTGTAGTATTAGGATCGACTTTTCCCGTCCTAATAGTAGGCTAAAAGAAACTGTATTACCATATTGAATTGAAATGACTGCTACAATTCGTAGCAGTGGATTTTATTCAATATGATGATATTGATTTTCATTCCTATATATGTGGGGTTTGGTGTTGCTTCAAATTCAATCGGCACCTGACAAAGTTCTTTATCCTGTCACTAGTGTCATTTTGGGACGGATAACTAGGTGCAATATTACATTTGTGATATCCGGCACTAACCATATAATACATTCACGTGACGAATCATGACGTCATAAAAACGCTATGACGTCATGTTTACACCACTTTCTACTTATTTTTTTCTTTTTTCTCGTGTTTTATTTACATCTTGTTTTTTTTGAAAGAATACATAAAGGTAACAGGATAAATAGAATAGATGGTTAGTGTCTTTGAATAGGAAAAGTTATCGGGCTCGGCAATGGGAATATTATCCGTTTCGCCTTCGGCTCACCGGATAATATTCCTAAGCCTTGCCCGATAACATTTCCGATTCACGACACTAACCATCTATTCTCTATATATGTGAGGGAATGGATTAAATAAGTGTTCACAATGAGAGGTTAAAATCAATTTTGCTTGAAATTTCAAGTGCTTTCACTCGGTTGTAAACAAAAGGAGAGGCGAAAATGACAACATACATAATGATTTATTTTATTTATCTTTATTATTTTCTTTCTTTTTTCAAAATAAAGAGATCTTATTTGAATACATGTTTAGTCTTTGTTATGGACAACTGGCTGGGATACTAAAGATAAGAATAACAGTTGTAATTCGTGTCAATATCTTATACATATGTATCAATGAACTAAAAGAGGACATCTCCATTGCCATTTATGTTAAATAAAATTTGATTAAACGTTTAATTCATATTAATATCGCCTTAACACATACAAACAAGTACATTGTTAATTCATATACAAGAATTTATATTTGTTTTACAAAAGGAACCGTGTTATCTTAAAAGAAAACAAAGGTTTCTTGTTTTGTGCAATTTTCACGCTTGCAACCATATTTCTGATCCCATTTGCAAACGATCAAACGCCAATGCGATTATTTAAATTACAAATAGTCCATATTTAATAATTACCACATAACCGCGTATTCGTCTAGAATGTCCTTGGCAATAGTGCCAGTATCCACGCATTCACACTAACTTGCTGCCTATTCAACTGTCTAGATCTATGTCCATTTTACTTATCTTCAAAACACCAAGCTTGTCCGATATAGTCACCATAGTTCGAACTCTATTCCTCTGGGCATCTTTCTATCTCCTCCAAACTACTGCCGCCGAATTCAATATTGCCGAATGACAAACATCTTTCTTTCTCCTTTAAGCTACGACCGCCGCTCAATACAATCTCTCTAACTGGGCACGATATCTCTCTATGTTACTCTGTGTACGACATCTCTATATGTAAACTCTGTTGGGTTCCAGAGCGGCTTGACTCATATGATCTTCGGCTTAAGCTTCTGTTGCGAGGCCTTCACGTCCAGGAAAAGTTCCGATCGAGTGAGCACCTGTTGAGCCGAATAACGCCTCTGTAGATTGTTGATGCGCTCGTTATCATTACGCTCAGCCATCGTTGGCGCCTTGGACGATCGTCGCTTCGGATCAACGTTCTCACTATCGCCGCTAACAGATGAACTACACGACGCAACACGGATAAACTTAGCCGACGGTGACCCCCTTCCCGCCTCTTTCCGCCCGGAGCGCTTCGACCGACGTTTGTGGTTCATTGTGGCGATTTCGTGTTTTAACTCGGACATCTCTTTGTCCATTTTAACCAGACAGTCGGTCTGTTTAACGTCTAGTATACCGACCGTTATCTTGTATTTGTTCTCCGAAACCCGGTTGGCCCGCTCGGCAAAGTTCGTGGCCGTCCCCATGTTCTCTACAAGTGGTATCACTAGTGGTGCTGGCATTGTTGTTTGTCTGGCACTGCGGAACTGATATCGTGTCGAAATGTCAAATTATATGCTTCTACTGTCCACTCAAGTTCTCGATTGACAGTCCTCTTTATTGATGTAATGGTTTAGTTATCTTTTGCCAAACGCCTGTGGTAATTTACGAAAAGTCCTCCAACCTTTCAAACTGCCTTACTATCAAAGATTTATTGCTCTGGTTCAACGAGGAATATCAATGTTCGAAGTGAAGAATATTGTCGTTTGGTGCCTGATATATATACCTCTTTAAACCCCAGGGGGCAATCGGGAGAGGGTATGTTCACCCCATACCCAGGCTTATCACATTTCCTCGATATGCCACCTATTGAGTTGTTATATAGCCTTACCCGAACTAATACTAATGATCCTAGGTGTTGGTCAATAATAATTTGAACTAGCCTACATGTGTTATTCTTGTTACTGATTTTTGCTCCTTTAGTTTAACCGACATACATCATTGAAATGTTGTAATCTAATTTGTCAAATGACTTCATTAACATCAAAATGAATGTATTTTTCAGTGTTTTACAGGATTAAGAAGAGAAAGTGTTAACTCGAAGAAGGTTTACCCCGCATGCCGTTTGACCTCTTTGTATCAAACGTTTAGGGTTACTGGCACTGATGTATCTATATGTTGAAACCAACCAACAAAATATCTAAAACACGCAAGAATAGAAATAAATCAAAAGTATCAGATAAACATTGAAATAGTTAGCAAAGTGTTCTTTTTACCGAAATGATTTCAAATAACGTTTGCTGTAACGACGTTTTCACGTTTTCAATCGTTTGTTTTATGGGTAAGAGTGTAAAGGTGTATCTATTGTTTGTAAGCACTCGATCGATTGCTATCTATTATTTACCTCCCGCTTATTTGTTTTTTGAGCGAAGTCATTTCAAAATGTCACCGATTTTCTCTTGAGTGACGGTAGAGTGTATTTCATTGTAATGATTTTTAAACTATAGCCTAGAAAGCATCCCCATTCCCGTATAAATCAAGTTTTCACGTGCTTGAATATCATAAGTAGGCTTAGGTTTGTCTTTAAGATGATGTTATTTCTAGACAAGATTTTGATTTGTCATCATCACGTATAAGTGTTATGAAAAAAGTCATCACCGACATTAGTCATTGAAAATGTTTAAAGAAAGCAGAGAGCAAATAAATGAATAGTTTGTTATATTGAAATGTCTACAATTAAAAGGTACTATCTCACAAATTGTGTTATGTGGGCAACAAACATTAAACGATTATTTGACCAATCATTGTCACTAGAAAACACCATTTTTAATTTTCTTTATTTGAAAGTTGTGTAGTCATCTAACAAAAGTAACGAGCGTCCAGGCGTTTCAGTGCTTTTATGGCAAACTCTTAACTAATTCGGCAATTTAGCATGACGGAAAAAGGGTAGAAACATGCACATGCAAATGGTTGTGAGACCCACGTGACGATGGCATCTAAAATATTCCTGGCTTAGTTGAAGATTTTTGTTAACAAAATAATCCCTTCAAACGGTTTACTATATCTGCAAATCCAACATGCTGTTTCTGAATTAGTTACTTTCTATGAATAGAATAGCATGAAGCATACATAATGCATTTACCGTTTGATAGATCGATTATGAAGATTTTATGAATGGATGACGTGGTGCATTCAATGCCTAGACTAGTTTGAAGTTCTCTCCCCTACCAGTACGTTACGGCAATCTTAAGATAGAATACCCATTATCCACCATTTTGAAACTCTTTCTTTCGTCGGATTATTTCGGTCGTTCTCGGTATACATCTATCGCTGTCTGAACTATTTTCGCCAAATGATTCCGGACCCGAACATGTATACCGATATCTTTTTTAGTCCTATCCCAAATATAAACATTGTGGTACGTATTTGTAACACATAAAAATTAAACGTTTTGATCCAAAACTAGATTTCGCTCATGATGTGCAATTTCTTCTTTTATGACGTTGTATTTTGAATGTTTATTTATCGAATATGCACAATGTCAATATTATCTATCAACACTCGACATGGATTCAATGTCGTCTGTCGCGAATTTCTCTCGTCCTCTATAGGATATAACAAACGCCCTCCTATTTAATTACTAGCGTTAAGATTTACAGAGTGCAACGGTATCATTTTCTTCAAGTGGGGTGGAAGTAACCCATGATTGAGTTTTAACCACACCATGTACACCTTGTTTGTTGGATAACATTGTTTTCAATGTTCTTTTCGGTGATCCCTGGACAAAAACCCGTACTACTGTTTGCTTTTCCTTTCATTTATTTCCTTTTATTGGGGGTGGGGGTATTATTGACAGTTCTTTTTTGTGGGGTGGTCCGAATGATCCAAGCGTAGATATTTCATTCTACAGTTACAGAATAATTCACCCGAGTTGTGTGGGGTTATATTTGCAAGGCAATGGATCTAAAATCGTAATGCTTCACCCGTACCCAGTTTATTCTAGAGGAAGACCACTTGTACCAATGTGGTATAGTGTTGAATATGGCCCGACGTAAGCTCGGGTGACAAACACACTCCCCCAACAGTGTTTAGACGTGGAAACCAAAAGAATAAGAGAAAGAGAGAAAAAAAGCATTTTGCTGTTCACACGATTTGCCCCTACAACATACCCTTGAAAAGACAAAAACGATCAGCGAAGATTTATTATCATTTTTGTTGTAACATTATTATCTTTAACCGTTGAAACTCGAGGTAATGGCATCTGTTAAAAGTGTGTGTCAGGATTGTTGTTTTAATTGGTGTTTGGAAAATTGTTTTAAGTTCGTTTTTGGACTTGCAATTTTACTAATTTCATGGTTTATTGATTGAATGCCGATTGTCAATGGTTGGATTCCTTTGTTTGTGGTAGAAGTGAGTTCTGTACTGTTGTTGCAAACTACAAATAAGAATAGGCTTACGTGGCCTAGCGGTTGAATTGGATTACAAAACATAATAGCACGTGCCCTCCCCGCCCAACCCCCACCCCCACCCACCCCTGCATGGGTTCAATTCTCATGAGATGAAATCCCTCCGTCTCGGCTTGACCAGTCCTTATAGGCAGTTTAGCTTGGGATCTTACACTTATAATCTAAGTTGGACAACGCAATATTACCAAGATGGTGTTTACATGATGTGAATCAATACAAATAAGTTGAGTAAAACAAGTAAGGCGATAAAGTAAATAATCATTCAATTTGATTTGAATATTAGCTTTTCAATAAGAGATACAATTTCTTTAAACATTCTGGAGTCTTCTTCCATTATGATTTGAAGGCTTCGTTTTTCTGTGTTTTGGATAGAGCCTTTTGATTAGTCCAAGTCTTATGTATGTCAAGATGGTTTAAACCCAATTACACAACAGATATGTATTTTTCATACTTAAATAATGGTCGTCTAACATGATATCATTTAGGGCCAGATAAAAATACCAATTAAATGGAAAGGGTTAAAACGTTTCTTCGCGTTTCACTTCAATAATTTCAATCGATCATTTATATTCATTTGTCTGGTCATAACCAGTACAAATACAACGTAGGCATGTCTTTAACAATTATTGTAAACAATCTGTATTTCATGGCTGTGTGAGAAATACGATCCACCCGGTGGGTTAAAAGTCTGTAACACGATTCCAAGGCTTGGTCAACACCCGGTTCCAACATTTGGACCTTTGTACCACCACGAAAACGTACCTATTTGACGTCTTCAATCGCTGAGGACGCATCAACAGCGCGGGCCAACCCTAAATAGCTTAGTCTGCAATTCTGACATGAGAATGGGGTCCTAAGTTCTGGTTCCCGGCTTGACAAATGTTCTTTCCTACACTTAATGAAACCATCATGACAAGATTCACAAGTCGCTCATCATTGATCATTAAATATGTGTGGAAGCAGTCATTGCCTTGGAGATAGTCGTACAACATTTGCCTGTTTTATATCAATCTGGCTTACCAACCGGAATACTTACCCTGCTACATCGTTTGCCATGAACTACAAATATATCATTAAAGAACGTTCATTAATTGATTATGAATACTGTAATAGTTATTCCAGTTTTCTTGTGCCCTAATCAGCACTATCCTCATTTTGGCGACCTGCAACTGTTGTTTTATCAGTTATAACGCTAACGCCACATTATCTATGTTTGGTGTCCATGAATAGGATTGTATTTGTATTCTATATTATTACCCGGCCAGGTTATCAAAATGTACAACAATGAAACAAATGCACCACCATTGTGCTTGCATGTTCAAAGGTGATACGGAGTAGATAATTGTACTATTGTTAGACATATAAATTGACATTTTTATGAAGAACTTGAAAATACTTCTTCAATTGTATAATATTCGGAGTGCAGCTTATAATAGTAGCTAACGTTTGCAGGTGTAACTCTTAAAGCATGATTTTTAGCGCCCGTAAATAACAAACAGTTCATATTAAATAAGTAACGCCTGTTAAGAACTAACGGAAACAAGACGTGGTTTCTAAGAAAGTCCTCTGACATTCTGACACAGCAAAGTTAGAATATGAAACCCTCAATACTAGAATGGACCTGTGTCTATTTAGAATTCAACCTTTGTCTTAACTCGACTGACCCAAGTTGTAAATATATTTCAATAAAATATCTACGAATGGATCATTCGGACGACCGTTTGCTTGGAGCTTGCTTTCTGACCATTCATTGATAAGATGCACATTAATCGGAACTACTCGGGTATTTCCGTGAGCTGTGAAATATACCTCGGATATAAGTGTAGGGTTACAATTTTTCGGGTAAATCGGCATCCGCCGATGAACACCTTTTCTAAGCGTGCATGTTAAGTAGTTCAATGTGTATGGAAGTGTTGGACATCCTTTTTTCTCACTTTTGATCAGTAACTCATACCAAATGGCGAACTTGTTGTTGTGACATGTATACTTGTTTCCTCAATCAAATTTAACGACTTTTTGGATTTTACATTCAAGATCTATTTTTAGAAACGAAAGAAGTGACGTCATTCTCGCGGGGAACAATATGGCGCCATCCCTATTGTTTCAGAGGTGTTTTCTATCGGATAAACCCGATGTGTTCAGATTGGATGCACATATTTTAATGTTGGGAATCTACGTCAACAGATGTTATGCGGCTAAGAAGTAGTTTCATATCGGGATCATGATCTGTTTCGCAGTTTCTCTACTAGAATTCTTCGAGAAACACTTATATAAGTAAAATAAATTGTGTATGAGGTTAATCTTTGCCTAAACTAATACTGTTACTGTCGAAAATGATATCAAATCGAACAGACTACGACAATATTTACGAATTAGACATACACTTGTCAAGCTGTGCATGACTGAGCAAATGTGCCCCAAACGTCGAATAAGGTTATTGGTGCGCAGGTTTGCGAACGTTTCAATTTACCATATGCTTCAAGATTCGTGAAATGTGGATATCTACACCCGCTCACTTATGTCAGGGACTAAACATTGCGTCAAGTTCAGCCAAAAGACTAAACAGATAACTTATAAGCAGTTCCTTAATCTATCCAACCGCAACTCAAAGCATTATCGTCCGACTTAAGAAAAACTATTGGTTCAACTATCATTCCTACATCACGCCATAAAATATATTAAATGAATAGACTGCATAAATGACACCATTTTAAACAACACATCTGTCAAATTCCACATAAAGAAATCAGTTAACTATACAGTGAAACATCGTTTATCCGAACCTCGATTATCCGGATGTCTCGCAATCCGAACGAAATGGTAAGGGAACGGAATTATTTGACCAGATTGTTGCAGACGACCTTTGAAAACATTGTGGATAAAGGAGAAATTGCTCGTGACGAGCAAGACGAGCAATTTCTTCTTTTCCCACAATGTTTTCTGCCATATCAGAAGATTATTTTTTAATTTCATCACGTTTTGAAATGTCGTCTGCAAACTCTTTCAATTTGGGACGGTCGACAGTTTGGCGTTTGCTAAAGTGTTATAAGTATACACATACATATAGACCATTTATGTCTTAATATGCATAAGACCAGGCCTTGCTTCATTAGTCCGGATGACTTGTTAATCCGGAAGTTTTGTTGGGACCGGATGTGTTCGGATGAACGAGGCTCGACTGTACTTTAGAAGCTAAACCAATCCAAATATCTCTACAGTATTTGGTGACCGTAAACCCGAAATGCTAAGAAAAGACAATGGTAGCAATGATTATCCTACATTTCACTCCGTTTGGAAGTGTTAAATCTTGAAACAAGTTCCTTGTTAGAAAAAAAAAGAAAAGAGAAAGAACTGGTTAAGACCAAGAACACGTAGATATTCGTAAATACGCCGCTGAATAACTTTAAAATTGTTCAAAGGTGTATTAAGCCAATAAAATGAAAGGAATCAAGTACAAGTAAATATTGTAATTAAATGCCCCACTGGCTTATAATCGTGATGACCTTTACCACATACAAACTGGCTTTCAACTTTCTATTGTTTTGTTAAATAGATAGTCAATTAACATTCGGTAACATAACAATGAAGATAACACAACAGTGCCAAGTGTTCTGATTATATTGACCTAAATACTTGCTCAATTCATTAAGTAACGAAACACGATCAAAGACGTTTGAAATCGAGAACATTTCAGTAAATATTCTTAATTGGAACAATTACTTGAGGACATAATGCGCTATTAGCTGGAAAGTTCCAAAAATAAGACGATAAATATCAAATAAAATATAAACATGAGTAATTAAAGATTTAGTAACTAAGATGTGTAATTAGTTTATACATCGGACTTATTCACTTAGAAGAACTAACAGAGAAAAAAGAAATTTGGAGACACGTTTACATGAGGTTTTTTGTGAGGATAAAAGTGAGTCTTTCAAGCCATCCACATTTTCTTGCATACGTGGGTTAAACTCAGCAAAAATGGACGAGTTTGGTTTCCCGGAAGGGGACGACTTCACGGAGTTCCAGAAGTACATCATCGGGTTTACCGAGAACCAGTACAGTAAATCAAAGGACAAGAGTCCGTCACCTGTGGACCAAACACCGCGCCACTCCTCCATGTCACTCGACTACGCGGAGCGATCCAACAAGGCGGCCGCCAACCTCTTCCAAGACCAAAGTATTGAACTGGACAGAAAAAAGACGCGGTCAATGAGCAAGATCAACGGTAGCATGCTGGATCTGGTGTTCGAGCTGACGGAGCGGCGCAAGAGCTTTAACCCGCATCAGCGGTCCTTCACGAGTAGCGGGGACAGCTCACCACCGAGACCGTATTCCCGAATGTCTGATACGTCTATAGAGTATGGACGGGCACCTGCCTCTCCCATCTATCCAGCTATACAGGTACAACAACTTCCTCCGCTCTTAAGGACATCTGATAGCCTGCTGCCCATTCTACCGGATATAGACTTAGATCCCGCAAAAACGACACCAAAACCAAAGAAGAAGAAGAAAGCGAAGAATAATGTCAACGCAAATGTGAGTAGATTAGGTACTGACGCCTTAGATAAAACTGTTACTAAACAAGAATCTACAGTTGTCAAAACGCCTAAACTTGTCGATGTTGTTAAGGAATACCATGCCAAATACAAACAATCGTTCAAAGACGCGCAAAGACACGACGATAATGAACGTACAAAGAATGATAATGTTGGTTGCGAAAAATCACAGCCACAAAATAAGGTGGAAGAAATAGATAGCGAGGCCGTTAATCCTACAGAATTGAACTCTACATTCGCTAAATGGCAAAACGTCACCAATAAACTTGTCGTCACATTTAAACAAGTCAACGAGAACCCGGGGGACTTCAACGTGTACACTCGCCGGAAGTCGATGTCAAGGTCATCCGACGGGAAGTACCGGAAGTCGTCATTCTGTCAGAGTTCGTACCAAGAGAGGGCAGACAAGGAGCGTACTGCTAACATACAGAGGCGACATTCTCTGCAGACGAAGACCGGACCGCTGGATTTTAACAAGTTACGACGGCAGATCTCTTCAGGCCGAAGTCGCACCATCGTCTGGTGATACTTTTAACATGGTACTCCGTTTGAGCCAATTACAGTTACACTATTAGTAGACTACCATGACACACATGGACATTTATGAATATCATTTCAGTCTTAAACAAGATGAAAGTCATTCAGTAAGATTTGAACAGAGCTTTCTACATGTGTGCCATGTATTAAATTAAGATGATGCTATCTGGTAAGAAAATATGCACCAATCCCGCCTACAAACGACACATTCTGTCAACCCACGCCATCACCTGAGTTTATCATTAGGCGTGAACCGTAAC
>OX401407.1:29162091-29302091 GCA_947846245.1 Cerastoderma edule | reverse complement strand
GAGGAAGGCCCAATCCAAATACTCAACTGCCCATAAGGCTGGTCAAGGCAGGTAGAACCATCGGCATTCCGTAAGTCAGTCGGGAGACTGCCTCTCATGAAAATCCATATCGATCTCAGGATTTGAACCCACGCGGAGAGGGGCCATGTGATTTCAAGTTCTGTACTCTAACCACTAGGCCACGGAGGCCCCGTATAATTAGTTTTCGTAACGAGCTACATGTACTTGTCTTTATACATTATGTCATCTTACTCTATCGAGAATTAAGAGAGCCAGCAATGACTGGACTGTCTAGTAGTGGTGCAATAAGTGGTATACTGTTGACACAACGTAAAACCTCATATAAACGAATTATTTATATACATCATATATAAAAGGGATATTCGCCTGTCTCTCAGGTCAAAATGTTTATACTGGTGTGTATTCTAGCTTGACTAAGAAATCGTTCTGGTTTTTAAAGCATTTAACTTGAGGGATTCCTTGCAGCATTTAAAGAGAGAGCATGTTGGAAAGAAATTGAAAAGATGGAAATAATTATGTATAACACTAATAACAAACAATACATATCGTGTAGGTACCGCAGAATAAATGTCGCTATAAATGAGCTGTGCACAAGAGTGTAAAGGGTGTCCGTGGTCTAATGGTTTAAGGACAGAACTTGAAACCACAATCAAATCCGAGTGGGTTCAAATCTCAAAGACGTCATTTGGATTTTAATTAGAAGAGGTATCCCCGTTGACTAATGAAATGGCGTCAGTTTATCATGCTTATCATTATGTGCTTCGTTTTTATCTTCGTCCATCAGTATGAGCCGAACATCGCAACATAAATTAGGTAATGTTGGCACATTGTAAAACACTTAAAAATCTAAGAAACGAGACACAAATCAATTTTGTTATGTAGATAAGATGGTAGACATGTTCTCCGGTATATGATGATGGGTTAAATCCCAACCAGTGCCGCTTGTTTCCGTATGTGTCGTTTGGCACTTCAGAGCCTTAGCCTAAAACTGGAGTGTGGCAGAAAAGCCATAAGATCACCGGGGGAAATGTCAGTGTTACTCTAATGTATATGAGTTGCTAGATATATAATATACACGTATTTGAATTATCAATATTTCGTACAATAATGTACTTACGATTTAAATTATGTAACTTATGTAACTTATGTAACTTATGAAAAACTGAAACGACTCGGCATATTGATGATGCACATTGATGGCTAATAGTGAAAAAAAAGGTCATTGCACCGAATCAGTTTGATCAAGTGTCACATTCTTTACAGTCAGCCTAGTATCATAGATGTAATTCATGTAAACGATTTTTTTTCTTTTTCTTTTTTTTTTAATGTGCAATGCTTTGTTTGGAGCGTTTCAGGACACGCATCCTTAATAACCTACAAGTACTAGGCTAGGGAAAGTTTCTTGACAAATGACACTCCACAGTAAAATAAGGTGTTCGCCATCGTGAATCGAATCCAATTTCCGGACCTTGTTATGTAAAGCGTTGATGGAGTCAGAGGTCATTGAATGGAATCGATTCGGTCCGGTCTCCCAGCATGTTCTCGGTCCTAACAAGCTTCTTGTTCTAGAGAATCAATCAGTGACCGGGCAAAACGAAAAGTGAACTATTCTATATGTTCTCTTCTTCAACCCATGATAGAACAGTGGGAAGCTATCAACCAAAGCTATGTACCATTTACCTCTTCTTCCTCATACATCCTTGCTTTACTCTTTCGTAATCGAATATATCTAAAACTATGGTACAATTAGATATGACTTTGTCCAAGACAACACTTAGGAAATGTTCTTTCTAATTAAGCGCTTGTTGTTCCCCTCTTTTTTCTGCAATGTTCCTTGGAGCCGACACATAACGACAGATGGTTCGATCACAATATCTAGTTCAGAAAGGGTTTATCACCTCTGTACGCGCAATTATTCGCTTCTTTCAGAAATCCCAAGATTAGATTATCAACACATGAAAATACCCCCTTTTTGGTTGCCGGGTATAAAATCAGCAATAAAGGCAATATATCGAATAGAATAAAGATGGCTCAGCATAAGCTCATTCGTCTTCTGACAAAAAGTTTTCGTGAATAATTCGCGAAGGACGTCAAATATCTATCCGGTTATGTGCGTATGATAAAGCGTCCTTGTTATAAAGAGATCTGAATAATGCCTCTATCAATGACTTCGATCAATGTTAATAATAACGTGTAACCTGTTCCCTCACATTGGGGTTTTAATGATTGATTTGAATTGAAAACAACATCAATAACATCAAACGAAATTCGTGAAGTATATGATTAATTAGCTAATTTGTCGTGTTGAATAGAAACGTTTGTGAGGAAAGAAATTGATTTGTCTGCCATGAACAATTTTTCAAAATGTTCAAAGTGATTTCTTGTATCCTTTGCTACATATATGCATTTAAAGAGAGGGTGTGTGAAGTAATGGGTTGAGTGTGGCCTTTGTCAGAAACATTGCGATTAATGTAACGGAATCTAATCACTGGACCCATACGTGTTGAGAGGAGAAAGAGGGGATTTATTCCGCGTTTTTTTTTTTTAAAGTTACATTGATTCCATCCCTAGTTTGATATGATTATCGTGGACTTATTTTCCCGGCATTTTGAAATCTTGTAGTGTATAACTATCAATCAAATGAAAATGTTTATGTGAAACAGATTATATTTCATATACATGAACATAATAACACGTTTGATTGAAAAAACGATCCTATATGAATTGATGAAAGCATGACCATATCAATGGTCTCAAGACGATATTTGTTATTGTATAGACTTGAACGCTCGGTTCGTTAATTAAATTCGTACTGGATAATACAAACGGACTTATTTTTTATTTACCATCTTACATGAGCGGTATACAAAACTATGTTACACTGTCTCTATTGGTGATAAAGCTATGTTACACTGTCCCTGTTGGTGATAAGGCTATGTTACACTGTCTCTGTTGGTGATACAGCTATGTTACACTGTCTCTGTTGGTGATAAAGCTATGTTACACTGTCTTCATTGGTGATTAAAAAGAGACATATAAGTAAATGTGAACAATGTTGACACTGGATTTATTTCCGAAGTGATTCGTGGAATAACAAATGCGAGACATATAACGATAAAGTGTTCTAATGCGCTTCAAAATCATCCAAACAGATATGTCCTACGTGTAGCATACGTGTGATGCTGACATAGATTATTCAAGATTGTTATAATGCTTGACTATCTTATCCTAAACGAGGTTTTATATAACACTTAGATAGTCTCGATTTGTCAACAAACGATAGTTTCGTTAAAACTTATTTATTTAACATCGATTGTGAAGCAAGTTCTTACAACTCAGATTAATCACTCTCGCTTCTGCTTCCTGGATACATAACCAATACTCGCGCCAAATGTGGATGAATGAACGGTCGCAAGGCAGATCCCACTAACAAATGTTATTAATGAATATAAATGAATTATTCAATATATTCACAAATATAAACTGTTTTGTGCATAGTGTGTATACACATTTAGAGCAAAACTAACACAAAACAATCACAAATCTCGCACACACATCGTATCACAATGGCGTTTGAGACCCCATACTTCATGAAGTCGAAGACAACCGAGGTGGGCCGATCCAACCAGTCCGTAGAGGACCGCCTTCAGAGGTCAATCACGGAGATCGAGGTCAAACAGAGAAGGTCAATCCTGAAGATCGAGGAACAGATGTCCAGGGTGAGACAGGACTTCCGGTTGCTCAGGGCCGACGTGGACTTCTCTACGGACCTGGACGAACACGGACGACAGATCGACCCGGAGGCGTGCCGGAGTAAATCCACCGGCGATCTCCCACCAATACACAAAGGTCAAGGTCACGGAGGCGGGAAGAAGCATGGACCGAACAGCGCGCCCTCTAGGGATAAACAACAGAGTAATAAACGCGCCAAAAAGAAGAAAACGAAAGGAACGTTGAAGAAGCGAGTGAATATACAGAGCAAACAGTTACCGGCTATCACGGAAAAGGAGAGCCTTGCGGAACGTCTTTTATCGCCTACCTCGACAGATTATAACCCTGAGAAGGTGGAAAAGAGGTATCTGGACTTTATTGAGCACAGCGAGACGATCGTGAAAGCGGCAGATTTGGACAGAGACGCGAAGAAACTGAACAAGAAGGAGTTCGCATATAGTATGGTGACTGTGGTTAATAGGGCTAACAAAGCCCTGGCGCTCTCCAATGACAACACCATACAGTCGCTACTCGTACCGAAAAAACAGGGGGATGTCGGAGGAAGTGCATCGGTGAAGAGACAAGTTATCCAAATACCTACTTGTTAAAAAGTGATTTTTTTTTTATCATAGATTAATTTATTTGACAATTGATAAAGAAAGTGTGTAGCCACAACTCGACATTTGCTTGACAGTTCGTGCTTATCCAGGAGGACTTTTTCCATTTTGTTGAACCCTTAACCAAACTCCAAATTTTCGACTGTCCCAAATCGAATGAGTTTACAGACGACATTCCAAAATGTTGTGAAATTGAAAAATAATATTCTGATAGGGCAGAAAGCATTGTGGAAAAGGAGGAATTGCTCGGTAGAGCAATTTTACATTTTCCCACAATGTTTTCCAGAGTCGCCCGCTTTAAAATATCAAATGTCGTAATTGTTTGGTAATGGGTAAATCTACTTGACTATTGTTAAAGGTAAGGTGTAGGTATCCACGAATGGACATGTGTTTGACAGTATGTGCTGATCCTTGAAGACTCACATATTCTACAGGCGATAAATTGAATTTTTAGTTGAGCATATTTAAACATATTTCAGTCCTATATAATGTCGACAAATTGACAAATTGTTAATGTATGTTAAGTACTTTGATTTATATAGGAACTAGCGAAGACTGTTCTATGATGACTGGATGAGTACAAGCAGGCTTATCAGGTTTATCCGCATATTGAATCACCATTGTGACAAAAATGTAGACTAAAATGTATTCAATGTAGCATTTATCAATCAACATTTAGACGAACTTGTTAGCATAGGAAACTGTTATATGATAAATTGATGAGTGCAGGCAAACTGGTTAGATGATTCCTGTTTAGTTCTCAAACTTTTCTTATTAAACGATAATTGTATAAATCATTTATTAACAGGGGTGGCAAAATCCTATTTGGGTTTTCTTGTCCGTAAATGCCAAAATAGTTTCTGTATTTGTCTGTATAACATAGTTATATAGTATTTGTCGGTAAAAATTCACTTGTCCGTTAAAGCTTTTGGATAACCTTGACAATAAGGACAATTGATTTTGCCACCCCTGAGTATATATATAACTCGACGAAAATTGTTTTACATCCATAAATTAAGAAACACTTTAGAAGGTTCTTGAATACATGTGAGACTTAGATGAGTTCAGAAAGTATAATAGAAAGACTAGGCTGATGAAATGGTTTAGAATGTGGACAGCTCAGTCCCTTATTTGTTTTCATACGACATCAAATTGATTTAGTTAAAACACATGTATGATTACAGATTGCGAAACAAGTTCTAACTTCTCGATAAATCACTCTCGATTCTGATTCTTTGATAAATAACCATTATCGGCGCTGAATGTGAATCAATCAAAATATTCTGCTAGTCACAGAAAGGAACTCTTTCCTGAATCAGACAGTCTACGCCTGGATCACTGACCATTGTCTTCAAACTGAGCCATCGTTGTGACAAAAGGGTGTATACGATGTAGCATCGATTGATTCACGTTGAACATATTTGTTGGCTAAGGTTGAATTGCTCATATTGAGCGAGTTTTCCTTTTTTCAAAATATTTTCAAGTGTTACAAACGATATTCATTCACATCATAAAATTGACAAAGAACTCACGAAGAGATACTCTATTATAATGCATATGCGATATGGTTGATCAACCGATTTCCTCTTAAGTAGTTTTATTTGGTAACTTGTACGGATTGAAACAAACAACATATGTCTGTTGTCAAGAAATAGAAAAAAATCAATTGTTTACGTGCTGTTGAGGAGAAACCAGTTAAACAAAATGTGACATCTCTCGTCTCTAGTAATTTCTCCATTTGTCACAATGGTTTCTTACTTTATCTCATAGATTTGCATCAGAGAGCGGAACAATCGATGGGCTAACATTGCGTGCCTAAAAAAAGCATGTGTTGAAATAAAATACTTCACATATTCTTATATAAAGATAAAGAAAGACTTAGCTTTGTTTCTAAAGCACCAAAGCTCCAGCTTAGAGGTAACTTTCACTTGCCTACTTCTTTATTTCACTTTTGAAACCTATGCTGTGGGTACGTGCTAAAACTGTTACGGCAGTGTGGTAATTTCATATAACTGTATTTAAATCAAGAACACCGAGAAAGAGCATTTACTTCTGGTATGTGTTGTCTTAGAGTCATTGTTCTTACCTCTTATATGCCACAATATTCATACTTGCAATGAGCTACCGGTTAAAAACCACTTCTCAAAATATTGTCAAATACGACATCGTTAGATTCAAAACTCTATTCATACAGAGAGTCCCGACTTTGACTTTGTTCACGAATGGCATCCTGTATGAGGCTGCTTAGCATGGGGGTCATGACCCGTGCCTATACCCCGTACTAGGCTAGTGTGGGGTATAATCATGGACCAGGGCCATGGGCTAGAAACTGCTAGTCTCCTCGTTTGCCCTGTTGATATATCGCAAAGGTGACCACCTGTACAAGAATGTTTTGCGCTTGCATGTTCAAAGACAGACGTCTGTGACCTAGTGGTTGAGTAAACTTTACATCATAAAGCTCCTCTGTGTGTGGGTATGAATCTGTACTCTAACCACTTAAATACGGAGGTCCCTGTTTATTCGAATCCAGACCAAATCATACCAAAGACCGTATAACAATGAAACTAAGCTTTTACCATATGCAGTTTTCTGGCCAATTAGAATATATAACGATGAGTATGACAGTTTCATTACAAATTGGGTATCATTCGTTTTGAACACAAGTATTCAATTCATCGCATAGATATATTTGAAAATATGTTAAAATGGCGTAAAAGCCCGAACAAACACTCATATTCTACAGCGCAGAGACTTTTCTGTTCTTGTAGCGCTGCCAACGTGGCCTTTATGGAGTCATAGGGCTCTATATTTATCATCGGACCAGTACTATGTAATATAATAATTTTGTATTATATAAAACCGACGAAAGGATAAGTATAGACCCATATGTATTAAGTGAATAGACAAACGCAATGCCAAACTCCATCCCAGTTGCCAATGCATAGGCGTAGGAGCGTTTTCAAAATGGGGGGGGGGGGACTTCAGATGACGACCGTTCTAAAAAAAAATACATGTTCTTAAAATTTCTCATGACTATTCATACATCTACAAATTCAATATCATTAAATGGATTAAAAGAAATTGTATGAAAATGTTTATCTTAATACAAAGAAAAAAGAAAATAAAGGATAGGCCAACTCATACAAAAGTTGAACCTTACAATCAAAACTTAATATATATACCTACAACCTAGCTGTCACAGCCACGGGACAACTACACATATCCTAAAATATCAGTTTATTGTTTAAAAACTAGCGATTGAATAAAATATTAGGTCTATCTGAGAAAACAATTTACGTCACCACAAGATGTATGAAGTTAATCAATATACTCTAAATCTCAAATTCACATACATCAATAGGGAAGGTTCCTGCATTTCAGCTGTTTTTTAACATTATTTCTTTCAAATACTACTCGGCACCTAGTGAACTCATAGATTTGCGGTGATGACGTCAAAAAGGTTTTGGTTATTCTTCGTAACAAAAGGCAATTTGGTATTAGATTCAACAAAATAAGTACAAACATTCACATAAATTCTAACGTTTGATTTTTTTTTCAAATGTCATTATTTTCCATAGTGGAGCAAAATGAATATTTGGGGGGAGGGGGGGCAAAGTATACCCTGGCCCATGCGGTCTGGAGTTATGGGGGCGGGGCCCCGCGGCTCCTACGCCTATGCAATGTTAACTACGTTAACATTAGAGGTAACGAAGCGAAAGTAACCACTGAGAAGATTTTGGCTTAATTCATGTACGCAAGGGAGACAAATCGTTGAGAATATGGTTCAGAATGAAAGCTTTATTACGTTGCAATGTTCAAAAGATCAAGAGACATACCATTTCCCATATGATATCGTGCAGAATAAATTGTGATAACAGGATCACTCCCTCTTTACGAGCAATTTCTTCTTTCATCACAATTGTTTCATGGTATGTTTTCTCAAAACTTTTCTGCAAATATGTTAAAACTTAAAACATGCTAATATGAGAAGAAATTTAATGTCGCCTGTTGCAATTTTCTGGGTTACATGAAATTAACGATATTCAATTGAACGAACTGGAGAAAAATCAATAAACCAATTACTTTGGCGGGAGCTGACATTAAAAAGGCCATTACATCGGTAATTAGCTTGTAATAAGGTATATGTTTTACGTTTTCAATAGCTCGCATCCGTCAATACACTTCATGTGACATTTATACGTGTGTTTCAATTGAATTGTGGTGTACTGATTGATATTGTTCACCAACATTCACCGTCTGTTGACCTGCCTGATTAGCATGAAGTGTGATTTAAGCTCCGGTGAATATCCAATAATATCCTCGGAGCCGTCCGTAAGTTTCGACCACGTGGTTCGTCAAAGTGCATTATTTTATAAACAATACTAAGTTTACGACATTGAACCACTTTCTTGCAGATGACTCTGGGAAACATTGTGGGAAAGGAGAAATTGCTCTTGACGAACAATTACGACATTTAACCACTTTCTTGCAGATGACTCTGGAAAACATTATGGGAAAAGGAGAAATTGCTCTTGACGAGCAATTTCTCCTTTCCCCACAATGTTTTCTGCACCATCAGAAGATTATTTTCCAATTCCATCACATTTTGAAATGTCTGCTGCCAACTCTTTCAATTTGTGACAATCGAATATTTGGCGTTTGGTAAAGGGTTAAGGTAGTCAGATCGTCGATATATGTCCCATGTATTCCATGAACAGTTCCGCACAATACACTTTCCAAGAACACGTCTGCTTCCCCCATTAGAACGCCTTGATCAACGGTGAGAAAACTATCTAAGGCATTTACCTGGGCATAAGAATGACAGTGAATGAAATGGATTTGTCGCCATGAATTGCCATTCACTAGGCGTCACAGAAACGCTGAACACCTTGGTGCATATTCAAGAGGGACGCATGGAGAGCTGAGAGCTCTCAACCCACCCCATCGACGTTCCCTTCCATGAATATACTCCAAAAATGCCGCTTCTGTGATCTGAATCCGTGTGGAGAGGGCATTTGTGACTTGAAATTCAGAGCTTTTTTTCCATAAGCTAAGGTGGTCAACAGAACCTACACCAAACCCGGCTTTTAGACGATAATTATATTGACACCAATAAGGTAGGTCTATGATTTAAAAAACATTCGTCTCTTGCAAGGAAAGCATGTGTTTTTCCTAGAAATCGTCAAAATCCTTGAGCAGAATACCTTCAAGAATTGATGGTGAATACACAGAAGAAAGAAGGTACTAAGTGTAACCGTGATATAACTGAAATACCGTTGAAAACAGTGCAAAATGTATGCAAATGATGTAACCGAGGTATATCGTGAAAGGGACGGAAACAGTACTTGATTATCTATTACTTTTGTACGAGTTGTTTCCCTTTCCTGTGAATGCGGGATAAATCATTATTTTTACCACACTCTTTATATCTAGATATCGAACAAAAAATTATCTTACATTGGATCTTTTAAGCACTTTACAGCCTTTTCGATTCTCCGAAATAAAAGAAAGACAAAGCATACTTTCATGAAGTCAGACAGACAAAAAGAACGACTTTGGCTTGTCCCCAGGTCAAGTTTTTATGCGCATCTCCACTGCGCATACAAAATGGTGTCTTTTTGTTGATATCTGTCAGTCAGCTGATCAAATTAGTGAATTAAACTCTAATCCTCATCATTTACAACAAGAAGTTATTTGCTGACAATTCTGTTTTGGAAGAGCTTCAAACTTGCCATCGGAAATAATACATGACAACATTTTACATTCAAAACATTACGTTGAAAAGCAGCGATCAAGTAAGGGGAGGCTTTTACTCTTTCTTGTTTCCTTATTTTTTACCATTGATGATTTTCATTCGTTGAAATCGCTCATGTTTGTCACCTAACAAAAAATCTCTGGGATTGACTATTTGATCAAAAGTGTTTAAGGACAGCCAAGATAAAGTATTTGTATGTCTTCCAATTGTACAAGACGGGAAGTCTTTCCCACTCCCCTTAATTTCTTTGACTATCATTTCAATCTCACAAGGCACATCATTGTTTGTTTGTTTCTTGTTTGATTTGTTTTACATCGATTTTGAAGGAAACTTGAAAAAGCCTATTAAAGTCATTCTTGTTGATTGCTTCCTGGATACTACACCAGTACTTGCGCTGATTTATGGGTTAGTCCCAGCAATTTCCACCTTGCTTAACAGGGATTCTGATCATGGAACCTTGGTACAAGAGGCCGACGTTCTACCACTGTCGCCCACTGTAATCTCAGTTCTTCATGGCTCTAAGACAAGACAAGCAATTTGATGATGTTTTTATTTTCAGATGTAATGATGAGATTCTATTCTACCATTTGTTGTTAACTTCCTTGTAATTCACAACTTTAGTTGACTCGTATAACAAGCTCTTTTGTCTTCAAGTCAGTATGAAGTAAAGTCGGTTGTCCTTTTTTCCAACAAAAGTTCATTTAGATACAGTCAAACTTGTGCTTACGGTCACTTGTGATCAGCGGTCTTTGCCGTTCAACGGCCATTTTAAAGTCCTCCCAAAGAATTAGACTATTTAAAATTCCTTGATAAGCCGTCTTCTCTCTGATGCGGTCAGCGGCCAGGCTAATTAATCCCAATCAACTTTAAATCAATTGTCATAAGCGGTCAATTAATTTGTAACTACCGCCGGCGATCACCGGCAGTTTTACCACTAAGTGTGTTGTTTATGTAAAGGATAAAACCTTCCTGTGTAATCGAGAGGTGTAAACTGAGACACATGCACCTATCGATTTTGTCATGTACACAAACTGGCTTGTTACCCTTTCTTTTATTTGCCGCAGATAAAACTCGCAATTATTTTACTCGCTAAATGTTTTTAAACAAAGGAATCTGTCAAACTAAAAAAAATAGGTCTTTAAAAGGAAGCAAAATCCCTCCTCTGTCTCATGTATCAAATATCCTTGAACGAAACCACTAAATTCATCAAGATGTAAAGTCAGTTATGTAACATCAAAAGATTACAGGACAAAACTGTGCCCTTTGATGTTTGTTTTGAAGCAACTCTTGTCCCAAGTTTGGGAAATTCCTTTCATGAAGGAATTGCAAGGAGAATGAAAGCGGGATGGGTTTTCTTTCTTCATGTTACATTTGTTGAAGATGAAAAAGGACAAGCAGCAAGTTTGTGTAAGAGAAAAACTGGCCGATATTCAAACATTTCCCGTGAAGATGCATATATGCTAGTTTGGTGGTGGTGATTGTTTACCGCATGGAGTACTTAGGTAATAAAGGACTGCTATTTTTTTTTTAATTTGAGCTGACCAAATTGCCATTTTTTTTCAACCTGTTTTTTCATCCAAATATGTCAATCATTTTGGGAATTTTTCAGTGGAAATTGGGATAATTGGTCAACTAATTTGATTTTTAAGTTATACAGTACCAAACGTATAAGGAAAAGAAATCTCTGTATGGTCCATATACGTGTCCAATGTTGAAGGTGAATTCCTAGGGTCACCAAAATTTTGATAGGATGATTTTTGTGATAAGCAGCCAACTCTGTTAAGCAGCCAATTTCACCCTGTCCCTTGGGTGGCTGCTTATCGCAAGTTTGACTGTACATACTTGTTTTTGGTAAAATTAACTCAACATCCACCAGAGGAATAGATAACAGAGATTCAAGCAAGCCATAATGATAGAATTAGAATTGGACTGTCTAAGGGACTTTAATACCAATGTCATGGGTGGCGAAATCTGATTTTGATTTGTTTGTCCATGAATCTTTTTCTACCCTGTAAAAGGATAATGTAGTATATTCCAGTATAAATTCATTTGTCCTCAGAGGCCTTTGGAAAAGCTGGGCAATACAGACAACTGATTTTGGCATTCTGTAATTAACCAGGAACATCACTATCAAACTCAAAAGTTGTTCTCACATGAAAATTCAATAAAACATACGAGGAAACTTATTGTTCTAAGCTACCATCAGTGATGAAAGGTCTGTACTGGTGGTGAATTGTGCAAATAACTTGTCCTCGAGTTATCTAAAGACATCTAGCAGGGTTTTTCATAAGAGGCGGCTGCAGGCAGATTTGACCGCCTCAAATCTCTTTTCTGACCAGCTCAAATTTGTCAAATGGTTAAAAATGATATATTATGGGACCAAATGAATATATTATTGGTACCTGAAAAAAGGTAAAATTTTAATTGTGATGTACCAGTCCCAAGACACCATTGCCTCCTAAAGAGGTCTTCTGGCCTTCTACTCCAATCCTTAACCCTTTCCCAAACAATAACGACATTTGACCACTTTGTTGCAGACGACTTTAGAAAACATTGTGGAAAAATGAGAAATTGCTCATAACGAGCAATTTTTCCTTTTCCCACAATGTTTTTGGCCCTACCAGAAGATTACTTTCATATTTCATCACATTTCGAAATGGTGTCTGCAAACTCTTTCAATTTGGGATAGTTGAAAATTTGGCGTTTGGTAAAGGGTTAAGGAAAACCCTGCATCTAGTATTCAACAGATAGCTACCATATTCTCCTTGTTTTGCATGTCTTGCATGTGGTCACATAATGACTTTTTCAAATTTGACTGTTTCATGTTTTGCAGGTCCGTTCATATTTTTCCATTTCCAAGACAATGATACAAAGATACCAGGCTGTATGTGATGTAACTGTTAAACTGGCCATCATCAACTGATAACCGCAATGGAGGAAGCTGTTCCTGAAACAGACGATCACCTCTCTCCGCTGAGTGACTCAGAATTGCCACAATCTAATGGAGGCATTGACTTACCTCCAGGCAGTCTCAGGTTAGAGTAACATGTTTGCTGGCTTATGCATCAATTTTTCTCTTCAGTCCTTGCTCACATCCATGCATTAGTATCAACAGGATGTTCTCTATGAATTGAAATTTTTATTGTAGTAAATAAACAAGTTTATGTTTTAAGATTTGATAAGTTTCATTGACATTTGACCAATTTCCTTTGCTTCAGATTGCAATTTGATGTTTGTTTTTGGTTTGGTTTTAAATCACATCAACAGTATTTCAGTTCTATCGCAATGTCTGGCTCATTTAAGATGTAGACAAACCCCAAGATTTAACTGCCCATAGGGGCTGATCAAACCAGGTAGAATCACTTTTGAGATCTACAACATATAAACTGCAAATACTTAAGATAAACTGACGCTTCCTGAATAATTTATGCTTTCTACTGCTATTTTTAATTGTATATTGAACAACAATACAAAAATTGTGTTGTTTCGGAATCATTTCATTTGGCTTTCAAATTTTCTCTTCTGGGAACAAGCACATTTAAACAGGAGAGATTGCTTGGAGTGAGAAAATGGTCCTTATGATTGTCTAAGATGCATTAAATAAATGGTTGTTGAGGATTTCTTGTAAGTATGAAGGAAACCAGCACATAAGCAATGAAACAATGCAATAATTTTTATTTTCAGTAATTGAGGCCTCAGGCCCATTATACAAGTATATCCTTTCATTTATCGTACATAAACAGACACAATACAAAAAGCCTTGAAACATATAGCCTAAAACATTTTATCAGGACATCAGCACATGCACCAAACAAAGAGAGATTTATTGTAAATCGAAAAAGAAAATAACTACACATTAATATCTGTCATATAAGTATTGGGAACTTCCAAAGCTTCTCACAAAAATAGAGTAATTCACTTTATAGTATAAGCATCTTTTGAGTGATGACAAAAGCCAATCAAAATTGTTCACAGATTTTGAGGGGAAGTAATTGCACTTCTGAAATTCTTTTGTGAACTTTTAAGCCTGAGGAAAGATGTGCTTGATATTTATCAGGTTTTTTGTGTATGGTTTTATCAATGGTTTGATCCATTTTATACCATCATTAAAAAGCCTGCCTAAAGCATTGTTTATATTTCATGATTTGGTTACTAAATGTTTGACAGACTGGGAACCTTTTATTTTAGTTTGTTCACAATGTCCTTGATTAAGAAAGGAAATTTCAAATTTCAAAATAGCAGCAAAACTTTTCATTGTTAAAAACTCTTTTTTTTTTTATAAAGATAATTTCAAATTTGATCTATCAACTTTGAATATCATTTTATTATTTTTTTTTTCACTTTTATTTGTAGTATCTATATTTTCAGGTGTAAATTGTTTGGTACATTAAAAGGATGTTTCTGCAAACCCATTCCTCTTTATGGGACTTTGTGAGTGGTCCAAATAGAAAGCAACAGTAAAGACAATTATTAAATGTAAATTATAACATTTTCTTTCTTGGTTTAGTTAGGCACAACCATTGTTATAAAAGGAGAATTTTATGTTGCAAGCATTTTTTACCTTTTGTCATATTGGTTTCAAAGTCCAGCACTTACTATTGTATTGCACTGAACCCTTGATATAATAGTGAGGGTTTGTTGAAGTATGATTATCTTGAACACAGAGAAATAAAGGTCATTTTGACAGTTATGATACATGAATATTCATGAATGCTTTATTACATACGATTATAATGACTTTATTGGGTTATTCCTTTGCTTATAGACTGTGTGATCTTGCTTTTATAATGATTGTCATAATGATTTGATGACATTTAAGAAAAGTGACATTCCTCTCACAACCTTAGCTTTTGTCCATTTTGCTTTTAAGAAAGTTGAAAAGTTTATTAGAATGAGGGTGAAATAGCTTGTAACAAGCCATCCTTTCTATGTCTCGTTGCCATTCATCATAATGGGTAAGGCATGGCAACATAACAGATATTATATGGATGCTATGTAAAACGCATTTAAATTGTAAATGGTAAGTTCTGTCTCAGAAGTCTTTATCTCACAATAAAACAGTTTCTGTTTTCTTATACTGGTAATTGTCATCATCTACTGATTTTGTTACATTTGCTGCTCATAATTCTTGATATGGAGAATAAAGGTTAACTTCAAATTACCAAAGAAATAGATACCGGTAAGTCAATAGGGTGTTACTTTGTACCAATAGATGATTTGGCTCTGGAAGGGTGGAAGGTTTGAAGAACAAGACCAAAACTGTGAAGCAATGAGATAACCTGATTTGGTCGGAACTAGAAGAATTGACACTAACTACACTTGTATATCTGATTTGCCTGCTGTAAAAGAGATGAAGTGATTTTGTTGACAGATAGATGTGTGTATATGTGAAGGTTTCATTATGTATGGTATGTAACATTATGTCATACCTGTGTTTCACAAATGAAGATATCATCATGCTATTTGTCAGTGATCATTTGTGTCTTCATTTGTATTTCATAGATGTATGTGAATTGTGTTATTTTTTAATGAGTGATGAAAGTATACATAGCTGTTGGATTGTATTGTTGGGGGGGGGGGGGGGGGGGGGGGGGAGTTGTATTATTGTGATATTGTTGTTCTGATAAAATTTCATTTTTCTATTTTCCTATATCAGGGATTCATTGAAAACCCTGTAGTCACAGTGAAAAGCAATATTTTTGTCAATGCAAAACTATTGCAAGTCTTATGTTAGACTATATGAATGAGTTGCAATACTCCTGTAGCCCTCAAAGTGCTCTAAACAGTTTTTCCTCTTTTTTTTCTATGGTTTATACTCATATTGATCTACTAATGGTCATATCTGATTATTAGTTGCAGCCATTTCTGAATTCTTTCATTTTGGACTAGACAAAATTTGTGTTTGTGTCTACAAGTTTGTCTGCAACATACCAGCATTTAGTGGTATATATAAATAAGTGGGTTTTACCAATTAAGTGTATCTTATTGTAAATAAATTGAAAGGATAAACTAGATTGCTTTTAGAGGGAATCTTGATCTTCCAAATTAATTACCAAATGACCTTTTGTCCACACCTTGTGATATCTTGTAATTGACAAAAGGCTTATATAATTTTTCTTCCTATCAGCATGCCCAAAGAATATCATGTTTAAGAGAATATTAAACATTATGCATTCTGGGGATTATTTGATTGAAGTATTATGCAATCAGAAGGTCATTTTTATATCAATGATTATTGCCTCAAAGTGAAATGTTTTAGTGAAGACAAAATAATTGTTAACTGTTTTGTGATGGACAAGGTGTCTTTTGATAAAGTGTTAACCCTTTACCAAACAATAATGACATTTGACCACTTTGTTGCAGACAACTCTGGAAACATTGTTGCAGACAACTCTGGAAACATTGTGGGAAAAGGAAAAATTGCTCGTATCGAGCAATTTCTCATTTTCCCACAATGTTTTCTGCCCTATCAGTGGATTATTTTTCAATTTCATCACATTTTGAAATGTCGTTTGCAATCTCTTTCAATTTTGGACAATGGCGTTTGGTAAAGTGTTAAGGGTTTGTTACACTCGTCATTATGATACCTGAGACCATTGTACAGTTGTTATATATCATAGCATTTATGTATTTTATTTGGCATATCTGATGAATATCTGACCTACATTGAATTTACATAAAAAACGTATCAAAACAGTTGTTAATGAATGCTCAATCACCTTTACCAAGTTTATGTGCAGTCCCAGTAGTTGAGTGTGCCAAATTAAAAAGGTTTTTGATGTTACACAGAAAAGAGACATTGCTCAAGTTGAGCAGGGCTTGCTCTTCTGCCTACATATTTTTCTATTCTGTTTCTTTCATGCCTATTTATAGTCTTTAATTCAATTTTCATCTGCTCATACTTTTTTAACAACAAAAAGAATAAGTCTGGTTAAAAAGTTAACCCATTCCTAATAAATAATGTGGCTATGTAAGCAGAAATCTTAAGAAAGCTCTGTGACAATAGGATAAACTGCTCTTAAAGTATGAGCAATGTACACCTGTGACTTATAGGTGTGAATGGGTTAACCCTTTACCAAACCCAATTTTTCTACTGTGCCAAATTGAAAAGAGTTAAAAAATGCAGACGACATTTCATAATGTGATAAAATTGGAAATTAATTTTTCTGAAAGGTCAGAAATCATTGTCGGAAAAGGAAAAATTGCTTGTTACAAGCAATTTCTCCTTTTCCCACAATGTTTTCCAGAGTCGTCAGCAACAAAGTTGTTACATGTTGTTATTGTTAGATAATGGGTTAACCTATTTATAGACAGATTAAATGACACCTGCATAATATACCTGACACTTTGGGATGAAAATTCTTTGTGTCAGTCACCCGAGAGAGGTTTGGCAATAATTTAATCTTTTTTTTCTAACAGAGGGTCACTGTGAATTAATCCATTCCATCTCATGAGAACCGATGATTGATCCAAATTGAAAGTAACAGCAGAATCTGAAGGCATTAAAAGTACATTTTCTTATTGGTATTTGATACTCAAGAAACCGAATAGATTGCTAAAAAAAGTCACTCATGAAAAGAAAGAGTACAGTAAATCTTGTGTTAAGAGGCCAGCCTATGGGACAGAGTAAATTGGCTGTTTAAGACAGGTTGGTTGCTTATCACAATTTGATGTACACTGTAAATCTAACATTTGGACTTTCTGTAGTGGCTGTTTAAGGCAGGTTGGCTGCTTAATTAAACAGGTGGTTGCTTAACACTAGTTAGACTGTATTTGACAAATATGTTGAAAGGTTTATATAATAGTTTAGATGAGAATTTTATTTTTAAGGGCATATTTTTTTCTTTGTTACAATGTTATCAATGCATGGTTAAAATAATTATATGCTTGGAATTCCCCTTTAGTCTTCTACTGAGAAAATACTTTTTCTCAAATATTCCCAACAGACTTCACAGGAAATACATTTTTAGAAATCCAATTACTTTAAAATCTCCCATTTTGAATTTTCACATGAAATGTCATGTTTATCGGTTATTTACTGTCATTGAGACATGATTGAATTGTAGAGATTTGGGTTTATTTGACATAGAAGCATTAACCAAAGACAATTTGCAATTAATCAAAAGAGACATTCTTCACAACTGATTTGGCATGGAACAAAAAAAGTGCTTAAAACAAACAGGTTGTATTTTTTTTTAAGTGTAAATCTTTATGGAGAAATAAAGCCAGTTACGGTAACCCTTAAAATGCCCGAAAATTTTCTAAAAATATATTTTTGTGTTATCTGCTGTCCAAAACCTTAGATATCTGCTTAATTTTGATGAGGAAAGATAACTCAGAGTACCAAACAGGTTAGATCACAAGCCAGTCGCCAGTTTACTTGGCAGCTGGCCTGGATCTAACCTGTTTGCATAATCCTGAAGTAGGTCCTAGCACTATAAAAGTTAACTATTAGAACATTCTTTCCCAGCAACCAAGCAATTAGAGGGTGAGGTTTGATAAGTTTGTGATTACATTGCAATGGATTAAGTTGTCCCAATTCTTCTGATGTCACTACCTGATTATAATCAACTTTGACACAGCTCTGGCAGAAGCGTTTATGAAACCTCTGTGTCAAAATGCGGTATTGCTTGTTGAAGGCAAATGGGTTATTGCTTGTTGAAGTTTGTCACAGAAGTGTATTTCCAAAACAATAATAAAGATCTTGTTCATAATCCTGTTTTATTGCCAATTCAGTTGTTTCTTTTAGTTTGGATTATTTGCCAGTCCCACAGGAGAGAATCAGTTTGTAGTTACAGAAGATGAACTTTGGCACTTTGTTTCATATGTTTTCTATCAAATATCTCAGAGAATAAAGTTGTCCATTTTTCATTATACAGTGAAGCCTTGTTTATTCGGACCCCGATTATCCGGATGTCTCGCAATCCAAAGGAAATTGTAAGGGAACAGAATTATTTGACCAGTTTGTTGCAGACGACTCTTGAAAACATTGTGGGTAAAGGAGAAACGAGCAATTTCTCCTTTTCCCACAATGTTTTCTGCCATATCAGAAGATTATTTTTGAATTTCATCACGTTTTGAAATGTTGTCTGCAAACTCTTTCAATTTGGGACGGTCGACAATTTGGCATTTGCTAAAGGGTTATAAGTAAACACATGCAAACAGACTGTTTATGTCTTAATGTGTATAAGAACATGGTCTGCTTCATTAATCCTGATGATTCGGTCATCCGGACATTTTGTTGGAAACGGATGTGTTCGGATTAAAGAGACATCACTGTACTTAGTAAAGTTACATTGACATCTGTATATAACTTTCAATATATGGACCAGTCACTTTTCCTTCAAATGAAGGGAAAGGGTAGTGTATTTCACTCTTAAATCGACACATCAGGCGATTGTATCCACCTTGACGACTTTTTTCTTTTTCCACCATATTCAACAACATGTGTGTGAGTTAATTATAACCTGAAAAGTTAAGTTTACAGTAATCGAGGGTTCAATGCAAGACTATAGTAAGTGCTTCATAAACATGAAGCACTTACTATAGTATTGCATTGAACCCTTGAGATATACCATGACCTTTTGGAATTGCATTATACATAATATTGCATCTGAAGTAATAAGGTTTCTTATTTAGCTTGAGGCTAATTTCGAAAATATTATGCATGTTTGCTTGCACTTATTACCTCTAATGTCCTTTCCCCCATTCTGAAGATTGTTACTTGTCTTAACAGAAAACATTTGATCTTTTATACTATTTCCTTCATAAATACTAATTTTAAAACATGTGTATAAAAATGTATTAAAGAAGTAAAGAAACCACTGTGGCAAAAGGTGAAATTGTTTTTGAAAAGCTTTTTTTCCCACATATTGTCACGCTGGGTTTCTATGAATACCAAGCAACTTGACCCATTCCCAAACCTTAACAACATTTGACCAGTTTGTTGCAGACAAGTTTGGAAAACATTAATTGTTGGAAAGGAAGAAATTGCTCTAGACGAGCAATTTCTCTTTTCCAACATTGTTTTCTATCCTATCAGAAGATTATTGTCCAATTTTATCACATTTGAAATGTTGTCGGCAAACTCTTTCAATTTGGGACAGTCGAAAATATGGCGTTTGGTATAGAGTTTATTATTTGTGATATGTTACATGATGTGTGTTGATGCTTTCACTTTGGGTGGATTTTCTGTTCAAATTGAGTAGAATACCGTTGAAGTAACAGGAGAAGTACTAATATGATGTGCAGTCTCATAATTTATCACACTGACTTTTAATATTTCGTTTTATAAGTCTATGCATTTCTATTCACTATTATTAGATTGGACTCATTTTGAATATAAAGCAATGACAACTTTTGATTTCAGACTTTTCTTGTGGATTCCATAGTCAAAAATGCTATTTCCAAGATTTCACTTAAGTCATCTGCTGGTGTTTTCAATAAGGGACTTTACACTTTACTCAAAATGACGTAATCAGTTAAAAAGTAAAAGGTCAGGTCAATTTGACTAGAGGTCAGATTTTTATCAGCTGTCAGTTTGAACATCTTTAAAGTTTTGTTGATCTACATGTACATGCCATCTAAAAGTTCAGATTGTGAAGAACATTCAACAAATTCATTAATTTAAAAGACTTGTGGATATTAGTAAGTAAGATTTAACTTAATTCTATCAGTATTGATTATTTAGACCTTTGTCTCTGACGGATAATGATGACTTTGCAGCTGGAGTCTGATCATTTATGCATTATTTTATAGGGAGAAATTGTTTTTCAAGAGCACATTCTCTAATCATCTCATTGATTTCAATGCTAATTTACTATTACATCCTCAATTTGATGAATAAGATTGCCTGCCCTAATATATTTAGCAGAGATATTATTCATTAGCTTCATTGATAAGGGAGGTAATTTGAAAAATTATGCAGTGAAAGTAAACTATATTCCTCATCATTTACTATATACATATCCAATCAAGTATTCTTTTCTTTACCCATACGTTAATGTCCAGATCTATGCAGTAAACTTGGTTTCAACACAAACTTTGAAGAAGGTTGAAACTGTATCTTGTTCCTCAAGGATTTTATTTCAGTCATTGCTTAAAAAAAAAAAACAGACTTTCTTCACTTCTGAAAAGCATTCATGATTGTGGGATGTTATCCATCACTTGGTTATTATTATTATTATTGTGAGGGGGTTCGATAATGAATGATGGTTATGCGCTATGACGAAAAGAAATAAGCCACAAAATGATCAATCGTCAAGTTTATTGATGAGGAAACAAATGAAAATGATTGATGTTAATTGATTCCTTGTGTTTTGCGTCTCAATTATTATTACATGGGGTTTTCTCATTGGCATTTCATAAAAGGAAGTTAATAGGGTATGAAATGTTAATAGATTTCTGAAATCATTGGGAATGAAAGGATAATCTGCTCTTTGGGAGAAAATCCGCATTTTCTTACTATGAAACCATGTTCTCCTTTCTACCCAGGTGTATAAATAGGAACCTGTGAATAAATTAATCAATTCTAAAATAAATAAAGAAATAATGTCATGTGCAAATCATGTGTCAAAATTATTAAAGCTTGACAGGATGATCTTCTGCTAGAATCTCCTGCAAAGAGTTCAAGAACAGTATTCATAAACAGAAGTGAGTAATGTAAAATGGCTGCTCATGAACACAAAGTTGCTCTACAGCAATGAACATGTTCAAAAGCAACTTTGTTTTTATGAACGACCATTTTTGATTCATGTCTGTTGATGAAGTTCATGAACATGCTTCTGGAATCCTTTCTAGGGGATATTTATCCAGAAAAAGCAGCATAATCAACACAAAACCTGAAATCAAGGGCTCAGTGCAATACTATTGTAAATGCTTCATGTTTGTGAAGGATATATATCTTGCCTTGAAGCAGTAACATATCTTTTTGCAAAAGGGTAACACAAAATTTGACACAGATGGTTTGGTTGAAAGTCTATAGAAAGTGCTTAACATTTGTGAAGTACTAATACTATAGTCTGGCAGTGAAGCAAACATGTTTGTGGCTCGGTCATGGGGATGTTTTTTGTGGTTTCAGTAACTACAGTAATCAACACGGTAATCAACACAGTCTGGTACGAGAGTGGCCAATAAAAAGTTGACATTACCTTAATTAGCCCTTCTTACAAACTGATTAGCATTTATCTTTTTTAATAAGGACCTTTTATTAATTGTCAGACTTATCCAAATCTTAAGCAGGAAAGAATGACCTGTTCCTGTGATTTATTTGCTTGTATTGATGGACCTTAATTGTAAACAGACATGCTCCTATTTGCAAAATTTTGCTTTTTTGTTTTTGGAATGCTATCAAATACTCATTTATGAAGAAAAAACCCTTTGGGGGGAATGACATTGTGGATACTAGTACCAAAAGATCTTAATTGCACCCCTGCTTTCTAACATACATAAATTTATGTGCCTACAAGGATGCATGACTGGTTCCTCTCCTTAAATTGCGACATTGGTGCAGTGGAATAGCCTAGGGCTCACGTGTTCGAATCCGCGTTGGGCGAGTTGAAAATTTCCTAGACTAACCCACAAACCGGCGCGATTACTGGTTTAGTATCTAGGAAGCAGTCATCAAGAATGGCTTTGAACAAGCTTTAAGCTTCCTTCACAATCGATGTAAAACAAATATGGGGAATAATGGTAAACATTAATGTTATCATAAAGGAATGCTATTGGTCCTAAGTATTAAATATCTCAATATTTGGTTTTGAGCTTTCATCATGAACAGGACTTAATTACTATAACTCTAAATTCTATTTCTGACCAGTGTAATCTGCATGATGCTGCAAGTGAGCTGGCTTTAATCCAATCATCTCTAAAAAAAATAAAATGTATGGTTGATTTATAAACATTTCAATCGAAAGGGGACAAAGAGGGCTTTGTATGTTGAGAAAACGATCTCATAATTAACTGTTTCCAAAATGCAAAATGTTTTATTGTCCCAAATTGAAATATTTTGCAAATGACATTTCAAAATGTGATAAAAGTGGAACAAAATCTTCTGATAGGACAGAAAACATTGGGGGAGAAAGAGAACTTGTACAAGCAATTTCTCCTTTTCCCACAATGTTTCCAGTGTCGTCTGCAACAAACTGGTCAAATGGCGTTTTTGTTTGGTAAATGGTTAATGGGAAAAAGGTTAATTGACCCAACACATTAAGCTTACAAATATCTCCTTTTTGATGATTCATTATTATGATTGTAGTGATTGTAGAGAAAGTATCCATTTCAATAAAAAATGTAAAAGGTATATTGAATGTCAAGTAGGCTATACAAGGTAAGAATGTTATCACATACATCAAGTACTCTTTAGATTGATATCTCCAATTTAAATGTTAATGAACCATAAAATCAAGTGTGTTAAAACACTTTACAACTGTCTATTGTTATGATACAGTGTTTGTGACTGGACTTCATTTCTGAACTCCCCATTTGCTCAGTAAATTGTTGCATGCCCCACTTGCTGTCCTGACTTTGACTAATGCTCTTTTCATTGTTTAAGGTAAAATACCTCTTATCCGCCATTTTAAAACTTATTGGGTTACTTGGGTAGTTCTAGGTTAACTTCGGTCGGGTTCCGGAACTATTCGGTTCAATGCAAATAGTTCCAGCCCTGACCGAAGCATACCGAGAAAGACATAAGTAATACGACGAAAGAATGAATTTAAAAATGATGGATAATAGGTATTCTACCTTAAAGAAGTCAATTTAACACAAATACATTTGCCTCTTACCACTGATAAACTACATTCATGTGTGAAAGCAGCCAGTAGCTTAGAAAGAATATTGTATAGTAATCATGCGGGAACACCAGGGTACCGTTTTACTAAACAACTTAAGGAAAATATTTGCGTAAGTCATAACTGATACACATGGATAGTATCTTCAATGAAGGTACAATATTGCAATGTAACATGTCGTTGGAAGCGTCTCGGAGAGACGATTCCAATGATATGTTACTTTGCGGTATTGCTGCGCCAGATATTGAATTAAGAGGAATTGTTGTTTTAGACTTAAGCAAATCTTAAGCGTAAACTGTTTAGTAAAACGATACCCAGGGGCTTAAATAGGCTCCTCCAAGAACTTGTTCATAAACTTCATGACATTATATGGCCATTCATGAGCACAAAGTTGTTCTTTACTTGTTCATGAATTTCATGAACACCTAGAACAGTTTCATGAATGGATACATGAACCTGTTCTTGATGTTAATGAATGTGTTCTTGGAATTCATGAATACGTTCTGTATTCATGAATTGAGCCATTGAAGTTCATATTAATGTTTGTGAAGTTAATTAAGTTCATGAATAAGTTCTAAAATTGTTTTTAGGGGCACCCATATTGCCACAGTGTAACTAAAATGCTGTTATAGTTGGTGTTAACCCTTTCCAAACAACAAATTTTTGACTGTCCCAAATTGAAAGAGTTTGCAGACGACATTTCAAAAGGTGATAAAAATGGAGAATAATCTTCTGATAGGGCAGAAAACATTGTGGGAAAAGGAAAAATTGCTTGTCACGAGCAATTTCTCCTTTTCCCACAATGTTTTCTAAGGTTGTCTGCAACAAAGTGGTCAAATGTCGTTATTATTTTGGAAAGGGTTAAACACCAAACAATTGCAAGCTAGACTCTAAATAACGCACAATTCATATCTAAACTGACTTGAACATAATTTCATAATTTATAAACAATCAGTATTTTAGGGTAATCAGATCTAATTAATTCTCAGGATCAGCCTTATCTTATTTTTGCCATTGTTATGAAGTTTGAATCCACTGACTGTTTTTCATAAGAGACTGTTATAACAGGAGGTCCACTTAATTCTGTTGAGATCAAACATGTTTTTGAAGAAACGGATAAATATTGATGCATTTGATCGACTTTCTAAACATTGTGTTATGCCAATCCTTGATTATACTATGTTTACCTTTGCATGGATAAACTAATTTTCCACATGGCTTATAATTAGTGGTCAATGCTAAACCTTTCTTCCAATGTAACTATTCTTTGCAGCAACAGAGAGTATTTGTAGATATTAAGACCAGAAGAATTTCTATGTAGTAAGCACTAATTTCTTTCTGTTTTCAATGATGAGATATTCATTAATAAATTATTCTTTTTTGAGATATTTCTTGCCACTTTAATAATTTTCCTTGATGTCGTCATAAAACAGAAATGTTTTCAGCGAAATTTCTCATAAGAAGGAATGAATTAATATTCTTCAGCTACAGGAAGGTTCAAATAGATTTAGCTTATAACAAGTAATTGTTTGATGCTAAATGACTGTAGCTGCTGTTGCACCTGTAAACCTCATTCGTCATTTAGTAATTATTTGACATCTTCAAGTTTTTTCCACTTTAATTTTGAAAAGGCCTTAGTCTATTTGGGTCTGGGCAGATATCTTACTGAAAAAGCGAAATTCAGAAACAGAAAATTGTTTGACTTTGGGTTTTTGGGAAACTACATTGAACAATTGTCTGTATAAATCTTATGATATACAACTGTAATTTCAAAGGTTAGTTTTACAGGCCCGTTCATCATAAAAAAGCCTCTATTTCATTACGTCTTTTCTCTCTAATACTAAAGGCTCACTTAAGCAAAAACTGTTCTTTAAAAATACTTTATTTGATAACTGAATGATTTTCTCTTCTCATAATCTATGGAAATAAAAATCCTTCCTATAGGCTCTATAGTAAGCCAATCCTTCAATTATACACGTTACTGTTTTTGTTGACATTCCAATTTTTTCCTTGGATAGATGAATTTTCTGCCTGGTTTGATATGGTCAGCCTTCAACCCACATGTTTAAGGTGAAAAGGTCTTGACCAGCAGCCGACCATGAAGATGTAAACAGTACGTCATTTAGAAGTGGAGGTATCCCTTCCCTACATTTACGTATATGCCCTAGCTAGCCCAATACCAAACAATAACAACATTCAACAAGTTTGTTGCAGATGACTCTGGAAAACATTTTGGGAAAAGGAGAAATTGCTCTTAACGAGCATTTCTCCTTTGCCCACAATGTTTCCTGCCCTATAAGATTGTTTTTCAATTTCATCACATTTTGAAATGCCGTCTGCAAACTCTTTCAATTTGGGACAGTCGAAAATTTAACGTTTGGTAAAAGGTTCTTTATAACACACCTGCTGCAAAGTACAAAAAACAGCTGAGACAAAAGGAGAAATTGCTCATCTTTTCACAGCTGTTTTTACCCAATACTACAAAAAAAGATGTATTCATCACACTTTTAATTCGTTTTGGACTGGTTTCCAAAATAACCCATGTTGGGGATAGGGTTGTATACATACTTCAGGGGGTCTTGACTTCTGTCCTATTCCTTTTAATAGGTGTTTACCTCTGGTCAGAGGAGATTGTTAATTTCGCCTTTATTGCTATTCAGACATTTCATTAGGAGATGATTTCTGGATTTTGATACTGTAAATGATAAGTTTGGCTGTTATCGGAGAGATTTGTGATGGTGATAATGAAAGGTTGAGATGTGGGTGTGTGTTGCATTGGTGTTGGATTTATGTGAAAAAATGTGAAATACGAATGATGATATGGGATTCTATAGGTGTTAAACTGTGACTGTTACATAAGTGTGATGCTTTTTTTCTCCTGTCTTCTACCCAATATGCTTATGCTTTTACTACCTGCAGATGACTTAATTAGAAGTTATTTGTGGGAAATGGGAAATTTGCTCCTTTCCTGAAATTTTTCCTTTTCTTTATAATACTTTGACCGTCAAGATGTAAACAGTCCATCAAAAAGACAAGATATCCCTTTCCTGCATTTAGACATAGGTAATAATTATGACGCATCAGCTGCGGAATTTAGAAACTGTGTTGACAAAAGGAGATTTTAATTTCTTGCGCTTTTTTTCCATAATACTTTTTCTGTTAGTTGTCCTAAAGAACATCCTCAATTGTCTATTATTTTGTGCATACCAGTACTCTTTGAATTTTGTAGAATGAAAATGTATCCTTAAATTAAAATCAATAATGAAATGATACTATGATTTAATCCTTTCATGCAATCTTTTTGTTAGGAACAGAATGAAAATTCTTTTTTTTTTTTCTTGGAAAAACTTGTGTGTTTTTTTTTATCAAACTTTAAAATCGCTGTCGAGGGTTCAGTGCAGTAATATAGTAAGGGCTTCATTAACATAAAGCACTTACTAGATATGATTGCACTGAACCCTTGTTGTGTCAAAAGGATAATTTTTTCTGTAATGATACATTCTTAAGTCACACTGATTACAATAGAAAGACATCTTTACAATGGAAGGATTTGCTAAATTGCCTTTATCAGGATGTACTGAAGACATCTGCTGCTTATCTTTTGTAGGACCTGTTTGAGCTCATACACCTGCAGTCGTTTTCTTTAATTTTATCTCATTGTTGATTATGTACATTTTGATAATAATCTGCCTAAAATTCTTACTCTATGAAACTTCTTGGTTGACTTTCTGAATGCAGATGGTTTCAAATTCATCCATTGACTATGAGCCATGCATTGTAAAGTAATAAATTGAAATATTGTTGACACATTGTAAAACTCCTACTTAAGAAAACATTACCAATCTTCTCAATGTACTAATTCTGGGGTTTATGGCTAAAAATCCTATACTGTTCAGTTGGTACATAACTTCTTATCATATAAAGGTGAATTGCAGGTCTTCTAATGTTACTTAAAATAGAGTCAAGAATATTAAAGCCATACTTGCGCTCACTCACAATTAAATTGTGAAAGTGCTAAAATGAATTAAAGTCAAGTTAAAAGTACTTTAAATGCCCTATTACAGAGGAACAGAGACTGTAACACATCCATGTGATGCTTTTAAAATAGTGCTATACGGTTTGTTTACAATTAGCGATAAAACTAGGTCAGCAGAGAAACCTTGGGAACCAATAAAACCCAAGAAATTATCCATTTTGAATGTTCACATTGTTAAAATTGGATAAACAACAGCATTTTTACATGTTTCATATGATTTTCCTAACCAGGCAATTGCTAATGGTTAGTCCGAGCTCTCCTTGCTATTTCAAATGTTACTCAAATGAAAACAATGAAGTTAAATTGGTGGGCACCTCATTTGTAAAAATAGCACTTGGAAAAATAGATAATAAATAGTGCCGGCGTTATATTTTCATGATCCTGTGGTTATTCGCTATGTTTCAACATATTCTATCATAATTTATAACTCATATTACTCAGTTTTGCAGTTTTTCTGAGCGCTAGTATGCTTTTAAGAGTCTGCAAGGCTCTTAATTTTCTTTTTTAACGATAGAGTTGAATTGACGCTCACAAGCATGTAGCAGTATTGTTAAAGTATTAGAGATTTTGCATGAAGGAAGATTAAGATGAGGAAGTTCTGAAATGTATGATGGTTAATTAATAAGGATTGTATTATAGGATTGTATTATGATGTTATTTGATACGTCAATAGATACCGGTATTTATCATTTTGTCACTTTCACTTCCTTTGATTTTTGGTTGGAGTATTTTGTAGGGATCATATACAAGGGTTTTCCTTGTTTGAGAATTAATTCAATAGTTTTTCAGGAATTTAACATTGGTGTTAGTCAATGTGTAAATAAAGGGTAAAGGGTCCTGTGTGTACTAGTCGTTGGTGGACTAAAATTTTGGGGTCCCAGGTTTGAGCCCAAACAGCGGCTCTGGTTTCGTAGGAGTGACCTTTGGCAAGACACTTGAGAGCCCATAGAGCACAGTACTGGTGGTTCCAGTAAAGCTGTTACAAAACTGAAAAATTATTGATATGGTGTTCAACACTACACATAAAAAATAAGGGCTAAACCTAAACATCACAGATTATTGCAAATATTTCAATGGTTGCTTTTAGAATTATAGTTGGAAAAATATATATTAAACCTTGTTCCTATTGCAATGGTTTGCAGCATAATGGTCTTAAAACTTATAATCAGACAGTCAAAATGTCATCAATGGAAACTGAGTTGTTGATAAATAACATTCAAAGCCATTTACTATGACATGAGGATAATTTGCTCGAACATTTCAATTATCTAGATGTAGTTGTTATGTTCCTGCAGCAGAGGATTTTAGAAAAAAAATAATGTAGAAAAGAGAGAGATATTGCTTCTAAAGAGCAATCTTAAATTCTATCAATCTGTTTTTTTTACCAAACCACAAAAAATATCATTTTTTTCCAAAATTGTTGGTCTGCTTGTCTGCTCCTCTTATCAATTTGAAACAGTCACAAAATTGCTTGAAGGAATGGGTTTAAATTTATATAAGGAAAGCTGCGAAGGAAGTGAATATAAGTGGGGAATTTCTCACCCTTAAAGTGCTGGGTAATTTTCTAAAAATAGATTTTTGTGTCGTCTGCTTTTCAAAACCTTAAATATCTGCTTAATTTTGTTGAGGAAAGATACTCAAAGTCGCAAACAGGTTAGATCACAGGCCAGCAGCCAATTTGCCTGGATAAAACCTGTTAACATAGGCATGAAGTTGGTTCCAGCACTATAA
The DNA here is from genome assembly GCA_947846245.1 of Cerastoderma edule. Classification (NCBI taxonomy): domain Eukaryota; kingdom Metazoa; phylum Mollusca; class Bivalvia; order Cardiida; family Cardiidae; genus Cerastoderma; species Cerastoderma edule. Next base: position 29,272,430 of record OX401407.1, on the reverse strand, counting down.
GGGTTCATAGCCATTTATACACTTATCAAAGATTACTTGATCAAATTGATTGCGCAATCTTGGGATTTCTGTTGAGCTTCCCCCTTCAATTTTCTATACTTCCTTGTAAGTCTTTTAAAAGAATTTCAATATTAAGTTGATCTTATTTCATGAAAAATTGTTTGACTAAGAAGTATGGAAGAGTATTGTGATTTTCCTAGGTATATTTTTATTTTGCTTTATCTTTACCAAAAAGGTTACAGACATTATATTCAAATCTTCAGAACTAATAGTGGTATAATCAAGTGTTGATACGGCTCTTTAAAAAAAACGGTATCTAGTCTTGATTTTGAAGTTAATTCAGTTTAATACTTAAAGTGTATTTATATAATGCTTTTCTTTCTTTCTTTGTTTACACTGTTTGGTTATTTAATACTGAATAAAACTTTGAAGGAGGAGAAATACTTTGCATATCTATGGAATGCAAGTCAAGGAAGAGGAAATATTGTGTGTCTTATGATTTTAAGTGTAGGAGTCACTTGTTGGCTATAATGAGGGTTAAGCGGAAGATTATTGTAAGTACTTCAGAAATATGAAGATCAGCTTCGACTCCTTATCTAACTTGTTTTGTTGAACTCATTTTTTTTTTAATAGAAAGTTATTATGTCAAAAGATGTACACTACAATTTCAAATTCTAGCACTATTTTTTATCCTATGCAAAAATGTCATCCAATTTCATCACAGATTCATGTTTTTGTTGCGATTTATATTCTTTTAAACCATTTGATACATGATGCTCTCTATTAAAAGTGTTAATGAATAGGGAAATTCTTCAAGTAGGTTCATTGGTCAAGGATTCCTAACAAGTGCTTACATTTTTGCCTGGTTGTGGTTTTCATTAACATTTTAAATTGGTATGGTCATCATATGGTGTAGAATCTGTGCTGATGGGAGCCTAGCTAAATACAGATGTACGAATTACTATAAGACAATTATTGTAGAAATCGACCTTGTCCATTTTATTAGTGGCAAAAGGGATGCCATTTTGATTGAAAAGTAAGGCTTATAGGTCAATGATATTTCATTTTTGAAATTGATAAGAGGTTATTCTTTTAAATGAAGAAGTTGCTTCATGATTTTGGAAGACGTAATATTGTTTTGTATTATAAATTAACCCATTACCAAACAATAACGACATTTGACCTGTTTGTTGCAGACAACTCTAGAAACCATTGTCGGAAAAGGGGAAATTTTTTCCAACAATGTTTTCTGCCCTATCAGAAAATAATTTTTCAATTTCATCACATTTTGAAATGTCATCTGCAAACTCTTTCAATTTGGGGCAGCCGACAATTTGATGTTTGGTAAAGGGTTAACCCTTGGGCTTAACCATCAGACTGTGTCACATAAGAAAACTGCATTATTGAAAAGAAAATTTAATTGGGAAGGTGCCTTTTATAGTCATTATATATTATAATAACATGATAAAGCGCTGGAGACTTGAAAAAAGTATTGGTAGTACTGCCTGTACTTGGATGGTTCCATGCAAGATAATAATAAGTGCTTCATAAACATGAAGCACTTACTATAGTCTTGCATGGAACACTAGGAGAATGTAAAGGTTCATCAACTGCTGTAATATATCTGAAATAATATTGAAAATGGTATAAAACCCCTATCAAACCATCCAACTGAACCCTGGAATACATGGGGAAGTAGGTTAAGAATGAAGGGAAATGTCTCTATCTTTTTACCATGCATGTACGTAGGTGCTTGAACAAAGTGCAGTATGTACACTTAAATGTTGATTTATAGACTGCAATTAAACTGTGCCCAGAGTGTTATTCTTAACATCTAGCTGCTGTAATTTAGACATACAGTTGATCTTGTTAGCAACCATAGTAAAAGGAGACAGAATTGTGGTATGATCTTTCTGAATGACTTGTGTTCTATATTAAGATAGTTTCATGCCAAACTTTTTCTTTTGTCACAGTCATTCCTCATATATTTGGTTGCATGGTTCATTGAAATGAAATAATGAATTTGTGCACTTTGCTTTATGTGTACAAACTAGTTTGTTTTCCTCACTGGTTTTGTCTTCATAAACAGATGTGCACTCATGCATTTTTCCATGCTCTTCACCGAGGTTCATTGACTTATCTATCCTCTATAGATCTGTAGGTGTCAAGAACTCAGATTTTTGGGCCTCCGTGGTTAGAGTACAGAACTTGAAATGACATGGTAGGTTTCCATATGGGTTCAAATCCCGTTGACAGCATTTGGATTTTCATGAGAGGTAGTCTCCAGACTGAATTACAGAATGCAGATAGTTCTAACATGCTTGACCAGCCCTTGTGGGCAGTTTAGTTTTAGGTCTTCTTCCATGAATGATAGTTGTGCATTGCAAAATAACTGAAATAATGTTGACACAAAGTTCAACGCCATATTCATAAATAATATAAATAATTAAAGAACTAGGATATGTCATCTTCCTAAGTTTGGAGAAACATCACATCAATTAATCAAGGGAACATCACATGACTGTTATCCTTACATAATTTACGACAGATGTAATTATTTCATTAAACCCTCTATCACAGTGTCCTTTGTACCATGCATTATCAAGCTTGTGCACTTAATAGAAGTTGAGTACTACTCAACAAGTGACAGCCTTTGAACATTGAGACATTTCACTTTTTTAGTGTCATTGATCTTTGACTTGGATCATATTTTACTTAGTAAGAACTGTCATTGAAATTTGGACCTATTCTGAACTGATTGTAAGTGGAATATTAAAACGTTATAGCAGTGTGATCTTTGATGAGGACTGTTAAATGACATAAACTGTTGCCTTTGTGACCAAGAAGAACATCACTCAAGTGATACAAACTGTTATATTGCTAACTAGTAGACCATCAGTGTTGTATGCCATAAGACTACAGTGTTACAAAATGTTGGGTACACTCTGTGTTATTCTGGAGGAGAATTTCGAGAATTACGGATTTTCCTCGTCATCTGAAGACGAGGATGATCAGGAATATAATGAAAGGTAAAACAATTTATTTCATCTACTTTCTAAAGAATCTTATTTTTGTTGAATAATTTCAAGTTCTGTTTTCGGTTGATTAACATAACCCTTCATATTTGTTTTCGCAGCTTCATATTTTTATCGGGATAGTTAATTGGGCCTGAGATGATGGCCCACTTGTGAAATAAATGGTGGGTCATTCTCTGAAATGATTGGACCAAACCTATAGCATTAGTGCCATCATATTCTTTATCAAAGATAACCTACCCACTCAGGCACAATTCTGTAGAATTAGTGTTGTATATGATTCATATTGTTTTTTAGTTAAAGTTCAACGGTGCATTTAAATCTCTTAAATCAGAAGCCCTGTTTCTTTTCCTGAACTGGTCCTAGCAAAAGGTAATTTTAGATTATTGATTATTAAAATTAAACTTTTTCTGAGATTGAATAATGGAAACTCTGTAATAAAATGAGGTATTGCTCAAAATGAGCAGATATGCCTTTTATTACAGAAGTTTCTTCACTCTTCTTCTACTTGTGTGTTAAAATGCGTATGATACAAAAGAAAGCTGGTTATTCAGTGACAGTACATTGACATATATTTAAGGAACCCAGTACCAGCAAATTTGGTAAAAATGGTTCATTTAAATAATTGAAAGCCTTTTGAGACAAAAGTTGTAAATGTTGAAATGGGACTTTTCATGCTTGAAACCAATAGGAATTTTTACAACTTCAATTATGCTATCTATTTACGCCATTATGGTCATTCAGTATGTAGATGATACAGCAATTATGTTACAGCAAACTTTGAAAATTTATAACTGTGTCTTAGTTTCAACTTTTGTGTCTTATGTAATGTGTTCTCTGTTTGTACAGACTGTTCTTGATTCTAACCCAGTGGTCTACAAAGGATTAGCAAATTTCTACTCAAATTTACAACATAAATGTAATACATACAAGTACAGATAAAGATATAAAGGTATGGCACTAAAAGAGTCAGGTTAATCAAAATATTAGATTCTGATTGAAAGGTTCAGTGTAAGACAACAGTGAAGCCTCGTTTATCCGGACCCCGATTATCCGGATGTCTCGCAATCCGAAAGAAATTGTAAGGGAACGGAATTATTTGACCAGTTTGTTGCAGACAACTTTTGAAAACATTGTGGGTAAAGGAGTTTTCTGCCATATCAGAAGATTATTTTTTAATTTCATCATGTTTTGAAATGTCGTCTGCAAACTCTTTTAATTTGGGATGGTCAACAATTTGGCGTTTGCTTAAGTGTTATAAGTATACACGTGCATACAGACCGTTTTTGTCTTAATGTGTATAAGAACATGCTCTACTTCATTAGTCCAGATGATTTGGTAATCCGGACATTTTGTTGGGAACGGACATGTTCGGATTAACGAGACATCACTGTACAAACATTCTTTATAGCGTTAATTGGCTCATTGAAAACCTTCATAAAAGAGATCAAGGAAGGCTGTATTCTTACACTTAAGTTTTAACATTGTCTTACTCAGCAATTAAAAAAAGTCACATGCAATAATTAATTTGTTTACACTTGACAATAAAAACCAAGAAAAACCACACAATTACCTAAAAGTTATTTTGTGCAAGTTGATACTGGTAAGTTGTTGACACTTTGCATACCATCATACCACATTCCTCTAGGCAAAGACGACAGTCAGTATACACTGTACACTCATTTCTTCATATGAGATTTTGCATCTGAAATGACAAAATAGTAGATAACATTTATACAGTTTGAGAAATAACAGTTCTTTCTTATTTTATGGAATGAATCTATTTTCACCCAAATACTAATCTCATGTCATGAGAAATTACTTTTTTGTCAAAATGACTTGTTCAATCTTTTGTGGCATCATGTGAGGTAAAGCAAGTTATATTAAGTAACCAGTTTATAGTGATGTCAGAAAGGATGTAAAGATAAGAAATACATATATAAGATTGAGATTTTTGTTTATTTTTCATTTAGTGAGAATTGGACTTCTCTTTTGCTTACCTATTCATGTGCCTATGTGGCCTAATGGTTAGAGTACAAAACATGAAATCACATGGGCCCTCTCCATATGGGTTAACAAAAACAGTAGCGTTGGATTTGGATTTTCATGAAAGGTTAAGTTTTCATAATGGCAGACTTACAGAATGTAGAGGGGTCTGATTTTTAACAGTCTGACCGGCCCCTATTGGAAGCTTTGCTTTGGGTGCTCCTATATCTACCATAAGGCAGGCATCACAATATTACTATAGTATAAGCAGCAATTTGAGGGCTCAATGCAATACTATAGTAAGTGCTTCATAATCATGAAGCACTTACTATAGTATTGCATTTAACCCTTGAGCTGTATATGTGATTTAACCCTTTCCCTAACAATAACAACATTTCGTAATGAGCAATTTTTCCTTTTCCCACAATATTTTCTGCCCTATCAGAAGATTATTTTCCAATTTCTTCACATTTTGAAATGTCATCTGCAAACTCTTTCAATTTGGGACAGTCGAAAATTTGTTGTTTGGGAAAGGGCTAAAGAATAATGAAACAAATTAAATACCAGTCCTGTACATGCATACCTATGCATTTGAATTGATAACAGCATAATTATAACACTTATACAGGATCTTGCTAATTATAAGAAAGGATTGGATTAATATTCAACACACAAGTTCATTAGGTATGTCCCATTAATTCACTTAGTTGTGCTCATTAATTACCATGAGAATATCATGTGATGTAATGAACCTGTTCCCTCAAGCAGATTTCATAAGTCTATGGGCCTCATGCACACATGTATTTGTGAAACAATGCAGGCTGATGTAGATTTCTCTTTCTTCTGTCTTGTTTTAAGCAAAAGAGGAATAAATATCAATTCGAAGGTAACAGAGAGTCATAAATGTTATAAATATATGAAACGATGATATTAATGATTAACCTATTTCCTTCTACAATTTTGAACAGCCACTTTCCTACTCAATCGGAACTACTCGGGTATTTCCGTGAGCTGTGAAATACACCTCGGATATAAGTGTAGGGTTACAATTTTTCGGGTAAATCGGCATCCACCGATTAACACATTTTCTAAGCGTGCACGTTAAGTAGTTCAATGTGTATGGAAGTGTTGGACATCCTGTTAAATCATTTTTTATCAGTAACTCATACCAAATGGCGAAACTGTTGTTGTGACTTGTAAAGTTGGTTCCTCAATCAAATCTAACGACTTTTAAGATTTCACATTTAAGATCTATTTTTAAAAACGAAAGTAAAGTGACGTCATTCTCGCGGGAAACAATATGGCGTCATCCCTATTATTTCAGAGGTGTTTTCATTGGATAAACCCGATGTGTTCAGATTGTTTCCTACTGTTACAACAGAATTAATTTGACATAAGAAGAATTTGCTGATTATGAGGAAATAACCACATATTAGAATGTATGACTTGTAATAATAAAAAGTATCAGAAGACATCTTAAAAAGCTTGGAAAATAATAGTTGTGACAAAAGGATAAATTGCTCATCAGGAGCATTCTATCCTTATGTCATGATAGTTTCGTAACACTCTTAGCAGGCGATGCATGAAAAGTGATAAGTAATGGAGAAAGGGAGTTAAAGAAGTTGAGTTTAAATTAATTTTTTTTACATCCTTTGTGACAAAAGCTCAAAGCTTTTTGAATTCACACCTTATGACTGCTTCCTTGATACTATATAAACAAGTAATCATGCTGATTTTAGGGCTAGTCCCGGAAATTTTTACCAGGCCGTAATGGGGATCAAAGCTGGAACTCTCGATACAAGAGGCCACACTCTATTACTGCACCACTGTGGCCAAAAAAGGAATGAAAGGAATTGGCAATAATATTACCCGACAATATTCAGATAACGTAATTTTCCTTTCAGTGACGGTGAGGTTGAGTTACCTGTAAGACGGCGGGACATCAAGAGGGGCCATCTGCGACATGCGTTTTCCGAGGTTCTACCAGGGGACGACTCTCGACGCCGTAGTCAGACCATGGCCGAGGCAAAGGAATACACGTTCAACCGCCTACAGCATGAGTTGGACAATGCTCAATCGGTAAAGCTTGGTTTTATAACATTTTTTGTTTAAATTTCTGTTTAAAGTCAATGGACTTTTCTCACTATATAACAGGGGCCCATGAAAGGCACCTTCTCAAATGGAAAATTCTTTAAAGCCATGCAGTTTTCCCAAGACTTGTTTTCCCAACTGAACAATTTTATCGATGATATTTCCCAAAATCAACAGGCCTTAGGGCCTCTTCCCAATTAAAAGCAAAAAAGCCCTGTATGTCCGAGTTTGGGAAAACAGGTTATGGCTCGAAAATGTATTTTTTGACTGTACTAGTGATAGAATATCTTGAACAAGGATAGGTTACAGGTCCACTGACAAGTGACAACCATGGTTTTATTGATTAATGATGAAATTGTTGTAAACAGTGGATCAGTTGGAACTTAGTTGATGCATAATGAAGTGAATAATTGGTGTAAAACTTTTGGCAAGCATCCTTGGCAATGACAGTTTCAATGAAGATGTTTGAAAGAGTGCTGAAGCGTTCAATTTGGCTTCATTCTCCAGCTAATGAATGTATTTCTGAGGGTTTCTTGTAAATTTCTTCTTTCTTTGTGTTAATTTGTGATCATTAGAATCAACAGGTCATGAAAAATACTAAAAGATTCCAAGGTAATAAGATTTGCCAAGAAGATTCTGAAACACTTTATGCCAATTAATCAGATACACCTCTTAATGAGCCAGTTGGTTAAACTGTCATTATCCAGATTAGGGCTTGTGAAATAGAACCAGAAAATGAATTGATTGGTTGTTTGCATCCAGCTTACTTTCCTTAACACATCACTAAACAATAGTGACATTTAACGAATTTGTTGCAGATGATTCTGGAAAACAATGTGGGAAAAGGAGAAATTGCTTGTGACGCGCAATTTTTTCTTTTTTCCACAATGTTTTCTCTCCTTTCAGAAGATTATTTTCTGATTTCATCTCATTTTGAAATGTTGTCTGCAAACTCTCTCAATTTGGGACAGTCAAAAATTTGGCATTTGGTAAAGTGTTAATATTGTTGAAAGTGGCGTTCAATGATTCTCTTTGGTTTATTTTGTTATGAAATGTAATGACAACTGAACACAGACCAGTTACATTATTGCTAAAATGCCATTCAAGTCTCTTCATTGGATATCTTTGCATGAATAGCGTTATGAAAGTCATTTGTACTGACAGCTTTTGTGTAACAATTACAAGTGACAGTTAAATGCTCTTAGCCCATTACCCCATGTTTATGTATTTGCTTTAATGCAAAAGCACACAGAGAAACTATCTGTAACAAACAATTTTTTTTTTTATACAATACCTCATTCCAAGTTTAGGCTAATCAATCTTGTTCTAAGATGTTTATCTTTGTATTGGTCGTCATTGTAAGACCTTTAACATTATTTTAAATGATGAAAAGTTAACTTTATCAAAGGTGTCTTGCTTTGGTTTTATGCAATATGAGTTTTATCAAACCAATGTGGGAACTTGAAAATTGAATTATTTTAAAGTGATAATATGTGGTGTAATAGGTCGCAATAAAAAGGCTAGTGTGTAACTAAATTCATACCATTTTATAAACGAATCTTGTTTTTAATGAAATGTTATCTAAAGATAATTAGATACTGTTGCGCACACTACAAAAGTCGATCACATGTAGGCGGGAATGGGCAGGTATATATTTACAATGAGATGGCTTGGTAAGGGGACAGTGATATAAATGTCACCATGTTTTATTGAGATTGATGGGAAGTGTATTAGCCATGTTGTTTTTGTTTTTTTTGGTCCGCATCACTGATTGTTGCATATCGAGGGTTCATTGTAAGACTATAGTAAGTGCTTCACAAACATGAAGCACTTACTATAGTCTTGCATTGAACCCTTGATATATAGTGTCATTGTGAACCGTTCACTCTTGGTAATTGTATGTTTGTTTTCTCTTACTGTAAGGACATTTACCTGCCCTTACACAGATACCTTTTTTTAACCCTTATAAAGTCTGTTAATTTCCTAAAGTTAGATTTTTGTGTCGTTTGCTTTCCAAAACCTTAAATGTCTGCTTAATTTTGATGAGGAAAGTTACTCAGAGTAACAAACAGGTTCGATCACAGGCTAGCTGCCAATCTACTTGACAGCTGGCCTGGATCCAACCTAGCTGTCTGCATTAGGCATGAAGTCTGTTCCAGCCCTATAATGGTTAAGTTCTGAATTCCTCAATTGATTTCCTTCATCACCTTGGTATGACTTCCTCAATGTCTTAAGTTCATTCCTTTCATTGTCTTAGTATGACATCACAAACAGATATATCATCAAACATTAGATTTTACAAAACACATGGACTGTTAATGCTGTTTTCCATCATTGTATTGTGTTTGCCTTACAGGAACTGAAGTTGAAGGATGAAGAATGTGCCAAATTACTCAAGGTTCGTGATCAGATTGGTGAAGAGTTGGAGGAGCTAACGGCCAGCCTGTTTGAGGTGGGTATCTTCAGATAGAGGTCAAGGTCACAATAGTTTATATTTTGTCACTCAGGTCAAGGTCAATAAAGGTTATTTCATTTTTCTTATGTCAAAGGCAAACTCAAACGTCTAGATGAGTTTTTTGGATTAATGATAATTAAAGGTATTTTTTGTCGCAAAAAAAATCCCAAATAATACTGCAAAGTTGTCAAGGTATGTAAGAGCTTGACAAAGAGCTTACTATGTGGATACATCCATATCTTAAAAGGACGATCTTACAGATTAGGATTTTTGCCTTTTTGAAATAAATTGTCTTTTACAGACAAAATGAGTACATAATCTTCTAAAGAAACACAAGACTAGATTATTAAGAGCTTCCAATACGGTTCATTGCCATACAGAAAAGATATAGATATTGATATGTATAAATGGGTTTATTTCGTAAACAATTAGCCAAACTTAGAATATTAGGTATTTAAAGCAATTGTGAAAAAAGAAGCCCATTTTGTCATAATTGCTGTAGTGTTAAAGGCACACAAAAGGAGAGGAGTACAAATAAATTACTGAAAAAATATATGGAGTTCTTTTATCATGTTCATAAAATTCATGAGAATTAATTTATGAATGCATTGAGACCATATTACATAGACTCCTTTAACATAAGTTATTTTGTGCTTGAAATATAGTTGTCTCCAATTCAATCATTTTATCAACAACCTGTTTGTTTACATATTCAAAATAACGAATTCTGATTGGTCGGTACAAAAATTTGTGTATAAACTGTCAAGGTCAGGGGTAAAAAAAGTACACAATCTGAATTATTAAACTGGTTAATCTGGGTTATTTCTTGTTGGCTGTCACGTTTAAGTTGTGCTGATGGTTTTTTTGGTGATATCTATTTGAACCTGTCCAAAAGTTTACCAAATTATATAGTGATATAGCATTTATCTCCTTTTATGTGCCTTTAAGAAATCTCCCAAACAGTGGAATGTAACAAGGAAAATTTGTTTCTTTTCTTAATATGGGTGCTAACCTTAGCTGTCAATGCGCCTTAACCCTTTCCCAAACAATAACGACATTTGACCACTTTGTTGCTGACGACTTTAGAACAAATTGTGGTAAAAGAAGAAATTGCTCGTAATGAGGAATTTCTCCTTTTCCCACAAGGTTTTCTTCTCTATCTGAAGAATATTTCTCAATATCACCACATTTTGAAATGTCGTCTGCAAACTCTTTCAATTTGGAACAGTTGAAAATTTGTCGATTGGGAAAGGGTTAAAACACCATTCATTTCTCAATATGCTCTTGTGTTACTATCTTTGCTATTTCATTTTTTCAGGAGGCCAATACCATGGTGATAGATGCCAATGTGAAAAGAATGCATTCAGAGAAATTATTAGATGAGGCAAATAATCAGGTAGGGGCAGTCCTTAGTTGATTTGAGCGTTGAATGTCTTCATAACACTAAACAGTTCCTTTTACCTCTGCTCCTTACAACACTTCTACATGTTCATCACTATTGTTTATGTAAATGAATGTCATATTACTGTATTACTATACTCATATGTCTGTTAAATTCAGATGTGAGCGAGTAAAAGATACTTGAATTGAATTGACTTTTCTTTATTTCAATGACTCGCTTTAAAAATTCAATTCACAACAGCTACTTATATGAAAAGGTAAAGGTTTTTTTTTTATCAAAGTGTCACCCCTATTGAAAGGGCCAGCCAGTTTTGACTTATGAGGCACTTTTCACTGATCATACCAAGTACCCCCCAACTTCTATCACTATGCCAGGCACCAAGCGGATATAAGTTGGTAACCATTAGATTCAACTAGCTCACGGCTCACAAACCGGCCATTTCGGAACAAGTCCCATGAGAAACATTCTCTGAACAAACACCCCCGTGAAACTCGAACCATGAACCTTTCCATCTTGAGTCAGACGCCTTAACCACTAGGCCATGTCGATGGCGTAATATCCTATATTCACGTTACCTTTATTTGTCGACAGATTGAAGTGCTGAGAGCAGAGGTTGTGGCGCTGAAGCAGTTAGTGTTGACATCCACCCCCAGCTCCCCAAACAAACACCTTCACCCACAAATAGCTAATGGAGAGGTGAAGGACAAAGACAAAGACAAGAAGAAGGACAAGGATAAGGGACTGAAGCCCTTCTGGAAAACACATCGAAGGTAGCAGGACAATGTTGTTGTGTTTTAAAGGTGCTTGAGCACAGATGTGAGGTTTTGAAGTTAAAAATTGATTTTTTTTTAAAAATGCATAACAGCTGTACTGTTATATTATTCATACTAAAGAATTATTAAACAGCAATACAAAAACTATTTTTTTAACAACTTTTGACTATTTTAATTTTATCTTCTGTGAACAAGCACGTTTAAACATGTGATGTTAACAATGCTGTTGCTTCAATACATTAGAAAAAGGTAGATATGAATTTTAATTGCAGACGCTATTGAATGGGATTTGTAAATGCATTGCTGAATAAAGAAATTCTCAAAGAGAAATATAAAAGAAATCATATAGGGTGAAATGACCAGTTGTTAAATCTCAACCCCTTTGCTTGTCTGATGTGACAATGGTATATAAAACACCACCTCTGTTCTCAGTTAAGATTGTTTTTGACAAAAAGAAACCGGATAAACAGTTTATATTTTCTGTACGGTTTTGAACGGAGTTGTCAAGAATCTAGTTATATGTTACTTTAAATCTATGTTATCATTTATTCTGTAGAAGACAATTTATTTTGAAATGGTAAAATCTCAATCTGGGACATAATTCTTTCAATAAAGGTACAAATTTGATTTGCTTGTTCATATTTCTACTACAACATTTTTATTTGATAGATCTACCAGCCATCATCAATTTACTCAAGAAGATAGGAATCAGGCAGAAGCGGAACACCAAGCAATTACAGATAAATGCAAAGAGGTCAGTCTCGTTTATTGTTTCTTTTTTACTGGGGATTTAAAACTGTTTTCAATTATGGCTGAGTTATACCACAGAGACGTTTAACCGTCTGTTGAATTTAGAATAGTGATTTCTTCCTTGAGCTATATGCTGAAACATGGAGCTGGTCCATTAAACTTTCAAAAACTGATAAAATGTACACCTCATGCTTTTCACTCTATTACTTCAGATCAATGTACTAGTACCTTCTAAACACTAGTATGCATCTGTCAAATATGCATGGCATCATCATTTGTGTTGGTGAATTCCTTACAGATGGTCCTGCAATGGGAAACCCAATTACACTTTTAGGGCATTGCAGGAGTATCTTCTATACAGGAAACACATCAGTTTTCTACCAGGCCATGTGTTACTAGCAAAACCATGCTCCAGAAGTTGAAAGTCAAAAGTTCTAAATGGGACTATTTTTGACACTACGACCCCATTGTACTCAGTAACTGATGTGACACCTATCACCATTAACCCCACTTACTTTAATGGATCCAAATTTTTAAAAAAGAAAAGTGAATGTTTTTATTTATTTGCTTTAATTGAAAAGGGCAAGGAATGAGGTAAAATTGTCTTTTCCACTTAATTTCGCCCACTCTTTTACGTGTAAATCTTTTACTTGTCCAAATATTAAATATACAATAGATGACAATTGTTAAGATATGCACAGAACTAGCATGATTATTATTAATAATATTATTATTAACAATACTTATATTGTCTTTCTGTTTTTGATTCTAGATTGATCCAGTATGCTTTGAAGAATTCCGGAGTTGGAGACAGAAGCCAGATTTGTCACGTGACAGTCCTTTTATTGCAAGAATTGCTGCGGAAGATATATGTACATGTCTCAACTTTGCTAATACTTTGGTAAGGCCTATTTTCATTGCTTTATTACTTTAACAGAAAATAGGCAGATTATTTGAAAAAAAAAACAGATTCCAACGATTTGATTAATACTTTTAAGGTAGGTGCTTCATGTTGGTAAAGCACTTACTTTTATCCTGCAGCAAGTCCTGAATTATAAACTGAAAATCTTCCTTATTTTTGAAATTTTTGGGAGAAAGTATTAAACCCCAATTAATTTGTAGAATAACAGTCAATCTTTTCCTATTCAATTGATGAGAGAACCAATCAAAACCTATTTATATAAATCTATTGTCAGTTCCATTTAGTGCCAAGGTTTATAGTTGACATCATTTATGACATCATTTTCATGTTGAAATATGACACCTAGATGAACTTTTTTTATGAACATATTTGGGGTATTTTTTTGGTTATATTTGAAAAACATCAACACAGAATATGTCAAATTTGATTCCATTCTTTAGCTGATTTTTTTAATTTTTAATCTTTGGAAATGAGTTGAATTGGGCTTGAAATAACAACTTTTTGTTGCAGTAACTGCTAAATTGGTAAGCCATTTTTATTATGTATACATTATAATGGGGCCTCATAAAGGAAAATATTGAGTTACCCTTTCAAGAGCCTAGCACAGGGAATAGTTTTCTGGCTAATTGACCAATCCGAATTGAGTTTTCTTTGCACTGTATATAAGGAATTGCTTTAACTTTCAGTTAGCAGAGAAAGTGCTGACATGCGTTGAAAAAAATACTCTAGCCATCGAACCTATTCCAGGGGATAATTCTCTACCGAGGTAAGACAAATACGCTACTTACCCATCTATTCACACCATATGGGATTTTTTGTCTGGTTCAAATTGAAAGCGTCAGCAGATGATAATTACAAGATATGACTAGTAGCAGTATTGTTGCCAAACATAGAGAATTCATGGTAGTGGTTGAGCTAAATTTACATGAGATGTTATCTCCCATCTGACTAACAGAATATCAATAGTTCTACCAGTCTTGACTGTCCCTCTTTGGAAGTTAAATGAGAGGTCAAGTATGGAATATGATGCTGTGGTATCTTTCTCTTAGTAAGTATTTGCTTCTGGTTCTAGTCCCGTGAAAAAATGTATTTCTTGCGAAATCTGCTTTAAGCTTTTGCCAAAAGAGTAAGATATATGAATGTTTTTATACATGTACAGTCAAACTTGTGTTAAGAGGCCAGCCTATGGGACAGAGTAAATTGGCTGTTTAAGACAGGTTGGCTGCTTAACACAAATTGATTTACACTATAAATCTAACAATGGGACTTTATGTAGTGGCTGTTTAAGGCAGGTTGGCTGCTTAAAAGGGTGGCTGCTTAACACAAGTTAGACTGTATACGCATTATGATAATGGTCTTAATTTGTCACACTTACTCCCTATGTTGTTGTCTTCAGACCTACTACTAGTTGTGTATATGAGGAAAAGGGTTAGCTTGTTCTTTTAAATAATTGCTTTAGACCATGAAATCTATCCAATATACATATTAAGGTTATTCAAAATAATTTCTTTCTTTCTTTCAGACTGTGCAATCTATCCAATGTACATAAACAGTGTAATTATAAAGTAAAACTCGGGGATGAACCTGATTGGTTCACAATATCACAAATGTGCAGGAACAGGGTAAGTGTGTAGGGAATGACACCGTTAACCCATTTTCTTTTGTGGTATTTCCGGACTGGTTGAAATTAATTTAAGTGAGGTTTAGCACCGAGTCAACGGTTTTTCAGTCATGTAATGGCTTTTCCGGGAATCACCAGTTCTAGGCTAGTATGTTGAAGTGTCTTGCCAAAGGACAGCCCACATACCACGGGGGTCTATAGTTATACTGTGGTCAGTACTATGTAATATATATTACATAGTACTGACGCAAGGATAACTATAGACCCCTGTGTCACATACCAGTGGAAATGCTGGGACTCAAACTTGTGACACACCAACAAATAACAATTAAATTGTTTGAAAAAAAATATTTTCTCGGTGATAAAGGACAGGAAGCAATGAGGTGGAGGGAGAGGTTGATTGTGATAAGAAATTGAATCTTTTTCTACTCTAAATTCTTAAATGGTCTATAGTGGTGCAGTGTTGGAGCCTCAGCCTCTTGTTCCGAGGATGTGATGGGTTTGATCCTCTTAGCGGCAAGTTGACTATACCGGAACTAGCCCAAAATAAGCACAAGTACTGGTTTAGTATCCAGGAAGCAGTCATTGAGAGAGAATTTGATAAGCTTCACAATTTCATCATAATCAATGTTAAATATATTGGTTTAAAGAAAAATAAAGAAGTTGGACTTTACAACTGATTCTTATCAAAATGATTATGCTAAAAGCAAAATTTCTCATCTTAAGCAATTTCTTGAAGATTTATCCATTGAACTGCAAACGGTTAAACCTTCTGATTGATTCAATTTCATAAATACTTGAATTTGAATAAATTAGATAATTTCTTGGGTAATGTTTAAAACCTTGACATACAAGATTTCAGTACATGTGCTAAATGTATAGAGGTTGAAAGATGCTTTTATGAACTCGAGTTAAAACTGTTGTTCTCTTTGCATTAAACATCTATTTGAGAAGCATAATTTATCAAAATGTTAGCAATGATTATCATTTGAGTTACATAGTCCTTATTATCTTTTTGCAGATTACGGCAGTTTGTGACTTCTTTACCTATATTAGGTATATACAGCAAGGTTTGGTTAAAAGTCAAGGTAAGTCTATACATTTAAAGTGACTCAGAGATTTGTGCTCTGGGAGTAATAAATGTTTAAAATTGTATATGTACAATCATTGTCACTTATTTAAAGACCATTCCAATTCATTTACTTCTAAGTTGCTGTCTAAACTGTTAATAATCTAGTCTTGTGTTGCTTTAAGAAACATATGTTAAAAAGACATTAAGTATTATTCCATTTCTACAAAATGCATTTAACATGTCAATTTTGAAGTAAAAGAAGATATGTGTTGTGATTTTTTATAGAACATTAAACTTTTGCTTTTAAAAATCCAAAACTTTTATCAACATTTACATTATTCTATTGAATCATTTCATAACTAAGATACAAATTAAATTTATATTTGAAAGTATCTTGAAACAATGGAAATGATTCACCTGAATGTTTAACATAATTATGCATCCATGCAGCTTGCTTGTGGTTTTAAAAGCCTGAATGGTTCTTTCTTTTCATAGAACAATAATATTTTGTATCAAGTTTGCAAATTTGAGAGACACATGTCAAGCGTATGATATTGAGTTACACCTGCTTGATTTATATTTCTTAATCATTATGACAGAAATTCATTGAAAGTAGGTTCCCGTGTCATAATCATGTGGAATGGTTTATCATTTGTTCACATTGGATTTCAGTTCATTCATCATTTACATTGAGGCTAGCTAACTTCTTTATTTATTCCTCAAATCACTATGTGTTGTTGTTACTCATAACAATTGTCTTGAAGAGACTTTTTTGATGTGTACCACATAAAAGGGTTTAGATGATAGTTTTTGAAAGATTTTGTTCCAAAGATATGGATACACATTGCTATTTTCATTTCCCCCCAGAAATTTGGTAATGTCCATTTCCTTGTTGTTTAAAGATTCAAATTGTTTTCCATTTTCAGATACAGATGTTTTCTACGAGATAGTTCGATTACGAAAACAGATGTCATTGGCTAGACTGGGATATGTCTGAAATCTACAGCATGTTGTGCGCAGTTATGTCCCTTGGATTTCAAATCCTGTCAATGTTATACAGCTGGCTATGCATGAGCTAAACTTACACACAGACACTTTTGTAAAGTGTTTCGTGTTGATGAATCACCTAATCAACTTGCATAGTTGTATCCAGGACAATAGTGTATGTTTCATTAGTACTGAGGTATAGAGGAGCTTTCCTTTTAGCAAAAATACTCATTGAAAAAATGTGCCTTTCTGTGATTAGCCGGCACATACAGTTCAGGACAGTGTTAAACGTCACTTAACCTATAGAGGCTATTTGGTTGGTGCAGAAATGGAGAATGTTTATTCTATAAGGCGGAGAAAGCCATATGGACAAGCTTTAGCAAGTCCTCAATGGTTAAGCCAAACAGGTTACCAAACTTTCTTATTCAGCACCAACCATATATTTGGTTTATCCTGTTTTCAAAAAAACTTGTTTAGAATTCAGTGGAACAAAACGTTAAAAACGGTATTGACATATGCCTATTTATTGAGACGGTCTGAATTCGAAAAGGCCAAATTAACAAAATCAAAACATAGTTTTTTTTTCAAATGTCTTTATTTTAAAAGAAAAAGCAGTGAGGGAGAAAGTGATGTGAAAAACAAACACATTTCACTTGATTATAAATCATTTCAAACTATTATATTATCATTAATATTGAGATTTACAAACCACTTCATACAATTTAACATGAGTTTCCGTTTTATTCCTGATTTTCAGGATGTTTAGACTGTTTATCCCATCTAAGTAATATGATAATGCTGCTTTGTAGGATTTAATACAACAGGTTTCAGGATTTTGAAAAACTTGAACTTTCACCAAATTGAATTTAGTTCCAGTCATAACAATATGACCTCATAATGTTTATAGGTTAGTGCCGCATAAACTTAATTTGTTCTGCCACTCGTTTGTAAAGTTAGTTAATGTGGTCAACACGGGATAAAAGAGGTTCTTGTGTAATGTATGGTCTGGTTCTGACTATCTAATAGTTGATATTCATCTTTTGTGATGGTGATTATAGTGTAAATGGCATAAACATGATGCAATTGACATTAAACTTATACCCTAGGTAGCATTTTACAAAACCAATATATATGGGTAATTTTCAAAAAATAACGATTGTTGACCAGTTTATTGCAGACATCTTTAGAAAACATTGTGGGAAAAGGAGAAATTGCTCTTAACGAGCAATTTCTCCTTTTCCCACAATGTATTCTGCCCTATCGGAAGATTATTTTTTAATTTCATCACATTGTCTGCAATCTCTTTCAATTTGGGACAGTTGAAAATATGGCGTTTGGTAAAGGATTAAGCAAAAGTACATTCTTTTGTGCGTATGTGTCATTGGAAGCATCTCGGAGAGACCATACCATTGACATGTTACTATGTAATATTTCTTTTCTTATAATTGAAAATAGAGAGAATGTTGTTTTGAACTTGCCCAAGTTCTTTGTGTAAGATGTTTTGTAAAACGCTACTCAGGTACATAGGAATGAGTTTCAGATTTAATTCATGTACATGAACGGACGATAAAAGGTATTCAAATGATTTCTTGATGCACCATTTTAGTGTAATCATCATGGACTTTTCTTTGATATGCAGTTTGATTTTTTATTTGTAATTCAGTGGTTTGAGGTCTGAAAAATATTCTCCTTTTTAAAGATTGTGTTGTGCATTAATGTGTGCATGGACCACCATTTGTAAACTGGAATACGGCCAGTACAGCATATGGCACCTTTGAATAGAATTTGGAATAATGAAATAAGTTCAGGGGTGGTGAAATATGATTTTGATTAATTTGTCTGTTAATCCCAAATCTTTTTCTGGGCTTGGCCATATATAAAAAATTACAGTAAAGATTCATATGTCGGTTGAGGCTTTTGGACGAGGTTAGCAATACGGACAATTGATTTGCCATCCCTGTATTCAAGAAAGGGTTAAACCAGGGGTGGCGAAATTTGATTTTGATTTACTTGTCTGCGAACCTCAAATCTTTTTCTGCACTTGGCTGTATAATGGTTATATTGAAAATTACAGTAAAGATTCACATGTCGGTTGAGGCTTTAGGACGAGATTAGCAATACCGACAATTGATTTGCCACCCCTGTATAAAAGAAAGGGTTAAACCAGGGGTGGGGAAATCTGATTTTGATTTACTTGTCTGCGAACCTCAAATCCTTTTCTGCACTTGTCCATATTATGGTTATATAGAAAGTTTCCGTAAAGATTCACTTGTCCATATTATGGTTATATAGAAAGTTTCCGTAAAGATTCACTTGTCCATATTATGGTTATATAGAAAGTTTCCGTAAAGATTCACTTGTCCATATTATGGATATATAGGTAAAGATTCACTTGTCGATATTATGGTTATATAGAAAGTTTCCGTAAGGATTCACTTGTCCATGAGGTTTTTGGACGAAGTGGGCAACACGGGCAATTGATTTTGCCACCCCTGGTATCAGGCTGTGATTGTGAGTTAGTTTTTCATTCAGGCTGGGTCCTGGTTTAATGTTGTTTTTATGAATGTATAGACCTAAGGGAATATCTTCCCTATTTGTATGGAGGTGCAGTAATGTGAAAGTGAAATAACAATATGTATACAGTATCTTTAAAAGACAAGAATTTACGTGTGCCATTTCGTATGCGTAATTTGTATCTACAGTGAAGCCTTCTTTATCCGGACCCCGATTATCTGGATGTCTCGCAATCGAACGAAATTGTAAGGGAACGGATAGATTGGACCAGTTTGTTGCAGACGACTTTTGAAAACATTGTGGGTAAAGGAGGAATTGCTCGTGACGAGCAATTTCTCCTTTTCCCACAATGTTTTCTGCCATATCAGAAGATTATCTTTGAATTTCATCACGTTTTGATATGTCGTCTGCAAACTCTTTCAATTTGGGACGGTCGACAATTTGGCGTTTGCTAAAGGGATATAAGTATACATGTGCAGACGGACTGTTTATGTCTTAATGTGTATAAGAACATGCTCTGCTTCATTAGTCCGGATTATTCGGTAAACCGGACATTTTGTTGGGAACGGACATGTTTGGGTTAACGAGACATCACTGTAGATACGTTGTTAATTTGTTTGTATTTTCTAACAAGGGCATTACTTTTGTTCACTTTTAATAATTTGTGAGACACTTGTACAGTCTTTCAGCAGATAGCTTCATAAAGATGAAAATTAACCCTTTACCAAACGCCAAATTTTCAACTGTCCCAAGTTGAAATGGTTTGCAGACTACATTTCAAAATGTGATGAAAATACAATATGATCTTCTGACAGAGTAGAAAACATTGAGGGAAAAGTAAAAATTGCTGGTCACAAGCAATTTCTCCTTTTCCCGAAATGTTTTTCAGAGACCTCTGCAACAAGGTGGTTAAATGTCGTTATTGTTTCAGAATGGGTTATATGGTTAAATGTATTCAAATTTGAAATATTGTGAATGATTTATAGGTTTTAGTTACAATTAGCTGTGGGAAATCACTCCTTTTGTCACAATGACAGCGCAAGTATTCTATTGTTGATGAAAAGAAATCTGTACATGTATTTGGTTCAAATTGTAAACATCAGAACATGACAATTATTAAGTAGCAAAAAAAAAGGGTTCTTCTTGGACCTTTTGCAAACCATTGTGATGAAAGTAAAATTACTTGTAACAAGCATTTTTTCTTATTGTGTCACAATGGTTTTTTTTTGTGTCTAAGTCATCTGAAGCAGGTGTAGTGCAAACGATTTTAATGGTGTAAATGATAAAAACAAACAATTGTAGAAAACAAATAAGACAAATGGAGATGTTTGCTGTGAGCCATTGATGCTTTTCTTACAATTGTTTTGTAAGCAAAGTGTGTGCATTAAATTGAGTACCCATTATGTTCATTCAAAGAAGTGAGATGGGTTTCATACCTTTTTTATTGAGCGTCCATAAAGTTATGCTTTGGATAATTTGAAAATGTTATAATCAAAAGGTCTTATATTTTTTACTGTCATGAAATTGTTGAACTTTTTTTATAATTCTTGTGAACATTTATAATGAAAATTGAAATTTTTGGATGCAGATTTATTTTAAATGTTAGACTTGAAAATGTACTAATTATTTTTGAAGAAATAAACAGTATGCTATGTCAGAAACAACAAATGGTGTTTTTATTTTCTTTTGAAAGCACCCCATTTTTGATAATTATGATTTTATTAAGGGTGCTGTCGCAGCTGACTAAGGATAAACCAATGTCTATCGAGTGGACCAAACCTTAAATGGCAGTTAATTTGGTTGATCTTTCTCCATCTATAATGAGCTGGACTTGCGATATAACTGGAAAAATTGTTGATGTGATGCTAAAACCTATGAAAATAATCCATTTGGTTTTAAGTTTTTCCTTGAACAAGTCACTTGCCTTACAATTCATGGAATTAATTTACCTGCTCTATATGACCGAAAGGTATAGTTTAACAGAAAGTCAACTATTTCGTCTTATCCACAAGAAGGATATCTTCTGATATGATGGTATTTTGATTTTATCACTTAACCCTTGATATGTTATCTATGTCTCTGATATGTACACACACACACACCCACACACATTCAAAGGTTCGTGCATAGAAAGACAACCGTAACGCTGAATATGGTGGGTAAAAGGCAAGTTACATATAAACAGAGACATTTTTATCTATGTCTCTGATATAAACAGCTTTGTCTTTTGTTTAATGATTGCGGCTGTAAAGGGACTATCTCACAGAATGTGTTTTTTAAAAAACAAATGCTTAAAAGATTATTTAAACATTCCTCGTCACTGAATAAATGACATGTCAAAGAGGCTGAAATTATGTGTTTTCATTGAAACGAGCACAAGAGCCTTCAGTGCTTCGATTGAAAGAATTGGTTTATAGATCTATAGTATTAGATTGCTTTTGGACGTAACTTGCTAGCGTTACGTGATTACAGTATCGACCCATTTCATGATCTGGGTCAAAGACACTTTAACCCATTTCAATCATTTCGCAGGACGGAAGTTGATAATCATTGTTTACAAAGTAAACTGTTTAAACGTTTTTTAAATCACATATATGGGCCACGACACGCGAAAAGGGGCACTCGGACATAGCAAACAGTGTAGCCCCAGACCAGCCGCCACGTTAGTAACGTGGCGGCTGGTCTGGGGCTACACTGTTTGCCATCTTAGAGGACATCCAGTTATACCTTTAAATAAATACAAATGATAACTGTCGTGACTAGATGCTGGAATAATAGCGCTAAGAAAGAGCTGAGTCAGTGGTTTTTATTTATGTCCGAGTGCCCCTTTTCGCGTGACGCGGCCCATATATCTCTTCACTATACGACCATAAAAGAAGATGAAAAGTGTGGTTTTCTGTGACATAATACATCAGTGACGTAATTTCTTTCGTAGTCGGTTTATTCTAAACTGTTTTGAGTCTCAATCTATGAGAAAGTCATTTTTAACCACAAAAAACTAACATCACTGCTACTTAGCGTGTCCCTTTTTACTATATATCGTTCAATTCCAGTTATCTTAAAACCCATTACCAAACAATAACATTTGACCTGTTTGTTGCAGACGACTCCGGAAAACATGATGGGAAAAGAAAAAGATGCTCTGAACATGCAATTTCTCCTTTTCCTACCATGTTTTCTGCCCTAACAGAAGATTATTTTTCAATCTCACCACACTTTGAATTGTCGTCTGCAAACCCTTTGAATTTAGGACAGTCGAACATTTTGCGTTTGGTTAAGGGTTAAAGTTACAAAAGTGCGCTTGCTTGACCTATAAAACCACGTTTCCAATTACCGGACTAGATCGAATCGCTGATGTTAGAATGATTTTTCCCCTCCTGGTTAGTAACTGTCAACGTTAATTAATTGAGCTTGAAATGTGAGGTTACCCCATTTGACGAAAACGCTAATTTATTCTGTCATCCCAAAGATGGGTTTTGTGCTTAGTTTTGTTAGTTTAGGGAGATAAATAGTAATTGGTTGTTCTTGGTCAAACCTTGCTAGTGTCGCATGACAAGAAGATAAGCAATATTGCATCAAATAGTGGCCTCTTCTGTGAGTGGTCTTTTAAATGTTTGAAGTGTAAAGCCTTGCCAATATATTTTTCCATATCCTGTCACTAGTGCCATTTTGGGATCGATAACTAGGTGCCGTATAACATTTGTGATATCCGGCACTAACCATATAACACATCCACGTGACAAATCATGACGTCATAAGAACGCAATGACACATGACGTCATATTTACATCATTCTCTGCTTTTTTTCACGTATTTTGTTTTCATTTCGTTTGTTTAAACGTAAACCTAAAGGTAACAGGATGAATAGAATAGATGACTGCTGCCTTTGAATAGGAAAAGTTATCGGGCTCGGCATCGGAATATTATCCGTTTCGCCTTCGGCTCACCGGATAATATTCCTACGCCTTGCCCGATAACATTTCCGATTCACGACACCAACCATCTATTCTCTATTTATATGACAGTTTTCTTGGGATTCATCAATACTAGGATAAAGTTTGGATGTGTCTACGCCATCACCCGCGCTGCTTTGGGTCAACATTTTAACCAGCGAGTCTCACAACTTGAGAGATAAAATTATTTAATTTATATCAATAACTTCGCCGTTTATTACAAATATTATTTCTTTTTATAATTTCGTCAATTCTCGCAATCATAATTTATCACATTACTTCAGATTTCATAGAAATGATTCTTCAAACAGGCTAATCTGAAACTAGAAGAAACCACTCATTGGTCAGGTTCTACACAAATTTGAATTTCGTTTCTGAACCAAGTCTATTCTCCTTAAGAATTGTATGTTCAAGGTTAAGATCATCATCACATCCTTTGATAATTTAGCCAGAAATATTTGCTCGATATAGAATATATCAGAATGAACGATATTATTTATATTGTCATACAAATGACACCGAAGCCGAATTTCTTTTTATTTGTGTGTGCACTTGTTTTAATGACCAAAGGAGTGTATTTGAAGCCAAAGTACAACTGCGTACCAAATATGTTAAAGTTTATTGAACTAATGTAATCAGCTAATCTTAGACACACTATGTAGACCTACTTGATACTTGGAATATGCTTTGTTAGTTATAAATACAAGAGTTTAGTATTCAATAAATGCCTCATAATGTACGCATATCTATCTTTTCATATACCATGTAATCTGTTTATTGTTCATGATATGTACATATGATGCACATCGTACAAGTCAAAAGTTACATTCTATTCTGTTTTGTTCATGAGGTCTGGATTTCTAAAATGTCACCATGTTCTGGTTTTGCTTTAAATCTCTTAACCCTTAGAATGCTGGTTAATTTTCTAAAAATAGAGTTTTGTGTCGTCTGCTTATCTACATAATTTTGATGAGGAAAGATACTCAGTGTAGCAAACAGGTTAGATCAAAGGTCAGCCGCCGATTTACTTGGCGGCTCGTCTGGATCTAGCATGGTTGCATTAGCATGAAGTCGGTTCCAGCACATGTAAGGAAGAATCACTGTCGTCAACGACGTTTTTCGAAGATATATAATGGCGACATACATAATCGGCACATCTTGGCCTATCGTAATTAACCTATGATGCTGTATTCATGGACTGGCTACAAAGACCTTGTGTAAGTTAGTGTTTTCTAACCTGTTTGCACAAGCATTAAGTCGGTTCCATCACTATAAGGGTTAATCAATGTACACAACGACCCTTATCGACGATACAAAATGGCGCAGTGCTAATTCCGCGCATCTTGGCCACTCGTAAATTATCCGATGGCGCTTTATCCGTGGACTGGCTACAATGACCTTGGGTAATTTAGTGTTTCCTGGCCGTAGATTAACCGTAAAACCGCCGTAATTCCGGTAAGACGAACGTTAATCGGCGTTTTATTCCGGATTCCACGTCTTATAAGGCGAGCCAAATTAGATTTCGGAGACCGCCAATGGCGAAATCACGTTCAACGTTATTACAAACGAGAATTGCGAACGCTGTGAAATAAATCACGCGGCAACGAGAATCCAGGCGGGATTTGAGCATACGACAGTCGTAAATTTCGAACGGAACGAGAATTCGAGTGAGAATAACACACATAATAAAGTTGACTGGAATCGTTTACAAGATTCATATTTGGATTTGATAGACAATACTATAAATGTCTGGGTGTAATTTATTAAGGTTACTCATAGGTGAATATTTTAACAGCGATGTGTTTTGCTATTCATTACTAACATAAAACTTGATTCATCTTGTGAAGGACTCAGCTGTAATCTAAATCATGGCGATGAAATTTCTTTGTCAAGCACATTATATTCGACTTAAGATAAGTAATAAGATTAGATTATCACGGAAAATAGAATTTTCATCGTCAAGGTGTGCTTGCTAAAGTTCATTCACGTACAAATACATTGAAAAGATCTTCTGTAATATGTTCAATTTATTTTTGTGGAAGGTTCTGTCTGTCCTATCTAAGATGTAACAAGCAGGTTCTCATCGTGGATTGAAGTGGGTGGGGGATGTCTCCAATAACATGACAATAAATCACTAATGCCATCGTTCTACGCGAAATCCCTTATAAAGAACTTCCGTTTAATTAGGAAACTTCTCGGTGCCAGACGGGTTAGGGCAATTATCTGCTAGTGCTAATTCTCGCAACCTTATATCACCCAAATCCCTCTTTCATAGGATCTACCACATTTGTTTTTCTTTCGTTTTATTTTCTTTTACTCTTATTCGTTTTGTCGCTATTTCAACATATTACGTTATATCGTGACAACAGTTCACCTGCTCAAGCTCGTTGGAGAGACCTGCCAGGAATTACTTCTAGAGCAATCGTAACTATTCGGGTATTTCCATGATCTGAGTCAAACAATGTTTTCATTTGAAAAACCCAATGAGTTCAGATTAGTAGCTGGAGGTCGTTGTAGAGTAAAAGAAAATAACATGAACCTTTATGAATGTTACTTTGTGTATTATTTATTTGCTTACAGGATACAAGAAGGGGAATCTTTGGTGGATAATGATCTTTTGTGTATGTTAGCCATAATTTTTAACCTTTCATTGATGTTTTTTCCATGAACTACTTGTCGCAAAAGGTGAAGCGATACTGAAGGCGCACTTCGCTGACCCCATCATCTTTGGATGCGATTCTAGAGGGTGGTATGAAGAGTAGATCAATTGATAAATAAGTAGCTGTTGGTCCCCCTGTTTATTCTTCAAATGTTGACTGTGTACGGATTGTGGATTAGTGAAACAACGAGTATTAACTCTTGAATTTGTCATGAAAGGTTCTGTGAAGGCGCCAAAATGGCTGGTGTTGTATACAATAAAGAAGGGTCAAAAACTACCGGTTAATCACCCTTCTGGTAGCCTACCAGCAGTTGGCCATGGGCGTTGACGACAGTTTATGATGTAGTCTACATCAAAATTTCTTGATTAAGTCTGTTTAAGTCTGTAAGGCTTGATAACAGATGATCAGTGTTGTGTGCGACCAGCGCACTTGTTTTCTATATCAGAAGGTACATTGTTCATATTAAATACAGTTTTAATTGGGGCCATCAACGGATACGTCTGTTCTGAATTCACGAAACATAGTTATGAGAACTGTCGCCGCGATTTGATTGAAAACATGTTGGAAACGGTATTAAACCTTACATAAATCAGTCGTACCATCACGTTCCGATCTCCTCCTTAATACGAAATAATGAGTAGGAAGCAACCATATGCCATTATAAACCAGAAGCAACTACAATAGACCTTTTCAATTAATACTTAAATGTATATCCTGACTGCTTATTTGTAAAATCACAGGGGTTTAAAGTTATCCTAGGGTCAATACTATGTTTTTAGGTTTAAAGCACGACAGTGCTATATAGTTGAATGAGAGATAGTGTCCTGACCGATTTACGGAATGTCAATCGTTCTACCCGACTTAGCCTCCCTATGTGGGCAGTTTAGTAAGGAGACTTCTAACATCCAAGAAGACCCAGGCATCGCGATATAATAACTAAGGATAATTGACTCGATGAAAATGAAAAAAATAAAAAAGCACAAACCATTTCTATTACAGTTTTCTGGTGTGAATTACCTGTTTCACTGTTTCACCTTTTCATTGTTTCACCTGTTTTACGATGTCATTCGGAGACGAAATTTTTAGGGGATATAAAAGCCTGACAGTTCATTATCTACATTGTAGAGAGCCAGGCATCACAATTTAAAAACTAAGAATCGTTGACGGGATGTAAAATATGAAATCAAAAAAGTAAAACACAAACAAACCATTTCAAGTGTAGTTTCCTGGTGCGAATTACCTGTTTCGCCACATTAGCGGGAAATATTACCGGATGTAGATTAGGGCGTTAACGGAAACTCGACCGGATTGAGCGTAAGGTGATCCGGATATTGACCGGATTTACGATGTCATTCGGGAACGTAATTTCTAGGGGATATAAAAGCCCGTCAGTTCATTATCTACTTCACTGAACCTACGACATACGACCAAAGAATGAGTCGTGCCGAGAATAGATTCCTCGTTTGTTTGTTGTTATCTTTCTTTTTCTTATTTCAGGTCAGATTACCTGTATTTGGGAAACGATCCAGGCAAACCAAAGATTACGTCGTGTAAATAATTAATAGTCGGTTTGTTTTATTTCATTCTAATTTTGTATTATTTTTATACTGATGTTACTTTCTATATTTCAGGTTATTTGTACTTGTGTGGCGAACCGAGCAAAGAGACACACTAACATCTAGTCAGTGAATACATGCATTTATGCTTACATTAGTTCTATGACAATTCTTAGCTTCTAAAACTTGCATAAACGTTCAACGTACATGTCACTCCTAAAATGTTTGTATTGTAGTTATATCGTATGAAAAAGACTTCCGAACAAAATGTAAGTTTTCTATAATGTATAATTGTCGACTGGTAAATGATTTGTTTTAGAAGAGTCGTTGTAGACAAACCATCGGATCCCAACTAATATGTCCCGTTCCCATCATTAACTCGTTTTCCCCATGAATGATTTGTCTAATATCAAAAACAGCAACAAACCATAAAAGATAGTATGGAATGATACACGGTCTTTATATCTGGTGTAACCATTTTTGAAAAAAAAGGACCGAATGCTCTTTATGCGTAATTTGTCATTTTGTTAGCGTGGTGTCTACAGACTTCTGCACACGATGTACCAAAGTGAAATGGACTAAAGGTAGAAAGATACCTTGCAATGTGAATGATCGCGTTTGACAGTGTGTTAATGCTGTATATACATGAGAATAGAAGGCATTTCTTGTAACAATACTTCTTTCACTACAACGACAAGAGGCTGATATCATTCCGTTACAGATGCTGTGTTAAAATGGGACGCCAGGATAGACGTAGAATAAAGATCGAAATAGTCTGGGAGAGATTTCTTGGGTAACTACGAGTCGTTGTTTTTGCCACTAATTAATTCATTTTGCAAGTAAAGTCGACTTTCCGGAGACTTGCAAATGCGTTGCCTTAATGAGTAAGCAAGACGTCTGCTAATTCACTTAGCCCATAATACCTCATTATATGGTATCTGCCCCGGAAGTCTTTAGATACCATTGTAAAAAAGATACATTGCTTCCAATGACAAATTGTTCTTTTGTCAAAATGGTTTTAAGCCACTATCAGTAATCTATTTCATTGTTCTACATGACGTCTGCTGTTGCTTTGATTTTGGACCAGTCACCGATCCCTACATGGAGAAATGGTTAAAATACACAAAGTTGGTTATATTGGTAAAGGACTAAAACAACTTATGTTACCTCCTACACACACATATATCACATAAAACAACGAGAACGCTCAGCCACATAATGACGGCTATTTAAGTGAGACCGTATCTACAGTTTTATTAGCATTGTTCTAATGGATGTCCCGTTAAATATGGGCCTCGAACCAAAGTTACAAGTTACAAGATACAAATCTTTTATTGTACATAAAGGCCTCCGGCCCATCATACTACATATGTTATAACATACATAACATATCTCTAGAGTTGCGATAGTCGTTCGCTTCCTTCGAAAAGTGTCGTTATGTATTTATTCCAAAGAAACGTCAAATCTAAGTACAAATTTAACCACCGTTATGGCAACCTTTTAAAAGAAAATGTATTCCTTGTATTGTCATGTGTTGTTTGTATTAGAAAATCCTCCTAAAAGAAAAGATAAAGAATAATGAAAACCATAGAGCTATTGTTGCCCTATACAACAGTGGGGTCAATTTCATAAACTTCGGTTCTAAAAGGTAGATCTAACAGTCGTGCACACATAGAGCTATTGCTGCCCTACAATGATTGGCGTCAAGTTAACAAGTATCGGTTCTTATAGGTAAACATGTAACCATAGAGCTCTCGTTGCCCTGTGAAGAGTGGCATCAATCCCGCAATTCTTGTATATCTTGGGTAAATATAAGAGCCAATCAAGCATAAGAGTTATTGTTGCCCAACACAAATCGTTGTCGATTGGGCAGACTACAATAAACATCGAATTTGGAAGGCAAGATCTTTATCTGGTAGGATAGAAACCATGAATGGGAGAAAAGGAATTGCTCAAATAGACACAATCAACGTACCAGTTAAGAAAAGACAATTCTTGAGGTCTTACGATTGTCTTTTTAAAATAAAACTAACTGCTGTGACAAACAGAGTATTGAAGGTAGAATACCCATAATCCGACACTTTGAAACATTTTCTTTTGTCGGATAACTTTGGTCGCTCTCGGTATACATCGGTCTGGGTCGGAACTATTCGCTCTACACCGAATAGTTCCGGACCCGACAGACGTATACCGAGCGTGACCGAAGTAACCCGACAAAAGAATGAGTTTAAAATGTCAAATTATGGGTATTCTACCTTAATCATAAAAAGTTTAAATCATTTCTGCTGTGTCAGAATGATAAATCAAACATCAGATCGTGAATGCTTTCCCCGTTTTCATGGCGTCCTTTGGGAATAACTCTCAGACAGCGTTACTTTTACATACATAATCTGTGTCTGTTACCCTTTTATAGTGCTGGGATTGGCTTCATGCTAATGCAAACAGGTTAGATCCAGGCCAGCCGCCAAGTAAATTAGCGACTTGTCTGTGATTCAACCTGTTTGTTACTCTGAGTATCTATTCCAATCAAATTAAGTGGATATTTAAGGTTTGGGGAAGCAGCCGACACAAAAAAACTATTTTTAGTACATTACCCAGCATTCTAAGGGTTATTGTCTTTTCAGGAGAAGGTTGGAGAGTACAACAACTTCATGCAAGGGGGAATCACGTGATCAATGTTGACCATCTTGTATCCGAACAAGATGGCTGCGCCACATGTATTTTTGCCTTTTTCGCCTTCATTTGCAAATGATTGCCACGTTGTGTAACCCGCATAGGTGGACAATCAACTTTCCGGTTCTGGTGGTATATGATATCCCATGCTTTATAACGACGTTACGTCTAACACTCGGCAGTGTTATTATGTGTTAGTTCAATGCACCATCACAAAGGTCGACCCAGGTCCGTTTTCTCGAAACTTACTTAAGTATGCCCTGCTAAAACTAAGATTAATGTTCAATTTTGAGTAGGAAAATACGCATCGACATAAAGGGGTGGTCTAGAAGTGAATATATACTCAATTTTTGCTCATACTAAAGTCTAACCTAAACGTGGTCTCAAGAGACGTGCTTTATGCTCAAAAGAGCAATGCTAAGAATATTACTCGGAAGAGAACGATTACCGTACTGTATTAAGTATAATTAAAGGATTAAGTTTAAGTACAAAGTCGTACTTTTCGCGGATATGGGCTCTAAAAAGAGGAATGTGACAAAGTAAAAACATAATAAACACGCTTTTATTACAAATCTGGACAGAATTAATTGTGACAAATGAATGCACTGTTTACAAGAACCATTAACTCCTTTGGTAACAGTGATTCCTTATGGACCTCTCCGCCAAATGCGATAGAAGAAAATTAGCTGAACTAGGAGGAAACCATTGTTGATTCACCAGGGTACCGTTTTACTAAACAGTTTACGCTTAAGATTTGCGTAAGTTTAAAACAACAATTCCTCTTATTTCAATATTGGACGAAGCAATATTGCAAGGTGACACATCATTGGAATCGTCTCTCCGAGACGCTTCCAATGAAGTGCCACATTGCAATATTGTACTTTCATTGAAGATACTATCCATGTTTATCAATTATGACTTACGCAAACATTTTCCTTTTGTTTAGTAAAACAGGCCCCAGAGAAGGATTCCTTGAAATGCGTTTGAAACACAAAATGTTTTTTGGCATTCAATGAATGGTTTGCTTGTCATTTGCTCTACATTTACATTGTATGGATTGTAAAATACTGAAGGGGCCATGTAAAATAACCTGGGTATAGCCACAATTATAGAAAAAACACTGATTTCATATCATATCAATACACCCACCAATGAATAATGTCACTTATCGATTAATTAATCAATCAATCAATCAACTGATTAATATATGTATTAATCTTACCAGTCGACCTCAATATGGACCAGGATGGACAATATATATTATACAAGTCCTCTAGTGATGTGGAAAGGTTGTTGCGGTTTGCTGATTCGAGAAGATTTTCTCAGTGAAATGTCAGTTTTAAATCAGAATGTCTCTGGGGATAGGTACTCTAGCTTATATGACGCGAACTGATTCGATTATCCAAGGAACAGCGTCGTAGTAATGGATATGGATTCTAATCAAATTAAGCAAGGGCACATACAGATATATTTCATTTGTTCTAACCGAATGCTTCTTTCATAAAAAGACATTTTTATAGGATCAGAATAATTGTTCTGCGTGGATTCAAATCCCTTTGAGGGATCTGGATCTTCATGAGAGGCAGTCTCCCGACTAACTGTCGGAATGTCGACGGTTCTACCCCGCTTAAACAGTGCTTATGGGCAGTTGAGTATGGGATCTTCTTCAATAATAAAGAGTCGGGCATCGCAACAATACTGAAAAGCACTATTAGTCCCCCATATAAAACAAACAAATTTCATGAAAGCACATGTGTTAGTCGGCAAAGTAAATATTTGCGACCTCTCCGCGTGGGTTCAAATCCTGAGAGGGATACGGATTTTCATGAGAGGCAGTCTCCCGACTGACTTACGGAATGCCGATGGTTCTACCCACCTTGACCAGCCCTTATGGGCAGTTGAGTATGGGGTCTTCCTCCATCATTAAGAGTCGGGCATCGCTACATAACTGAAATAATGTTGATGTGATGTAAAACCCATATATAAAATCTTTGCGAAAGGATTGGTTTGTTTGTGTTGAATTATTGTGTAGTGTTGTTATGGCTAAATGTGAACTGAAAACATCCTTATTTTAATATGTGTGTGAGAAACAGATTGGATACGTAGTTTATAGTACAAATAAAAACTTTCAGACTCTATATTGAATCTTCCGGACAAATAGATCATATATATGTTGTCGGAAAGCAGTCAGCTTGTTGCGTTTTACGTTGATAGTTGCTTTAGAAATATTTGACTCTATTTAGCAATGATAATAATAAAAAACTTGAAACCACATCGATCCTTTTTGCGTGGGTTCAAATCACCGTTGCGGTAGATTCGGATTTATAAGGCTAGCCTACGGAATATCGATGGCGCTACCCATCTTTACCTCCTCTATTTGGCATTTGAGCTTGGGGTCTTTCTCCATCAGAATATAAGACCCACTTTTTGAAACCACAAAAAGCGTTGTACCGGATGTAGAATGCATGTCTATCGTCTGATGTATAATGACAACGAAATGTTAAATGGTACTTCCCTTGAGCTTCCAAAACGTTAGCATATCCTGACAACGAACAATAACGCTGTGGAACAACATATGTGGAATACTATGCGGATCCCGGCTTATATCTTATCAATCTGATAGAATGTAAATTTCCATTTCTATTTTTGTTGACACGATACAACACCCTAAACAAAGAAAAAGCAGTAGTTTGTCATTTAGAGTATATTTACTGACAAGTTTATAATAAGCATGTGTATAATATTTCAATTTTTTATTAAACACTGAAAGGTTTTTGAAAGCTGATATTTCTTATCCATTAAGAAAAACTCTTACAAGAATTAGATGCATATGTCAAATATTTGATATTGAACGGGTCAGATATTATAACATTTATAGAGATAATCGAATTTGTCTTTATGGCTTCTCTTTTATGGGACTCCTACTCTTAGAAGATGATTGTCAATTTTTCCATATGAAAAAAATTTGTTTAGATATAATAATGTTGTTTTTATTTTTATTTATTTATTTTATTTTTTTCTTGGGGGGGGGGGTATTCTGGTAATAGACGGCGAAATGAATTTCACTTCATTCTGCAGACTACCAAAGATGTATTTACAAAAAACGTGCAATTAATGTTTCCAAAATTATAACAAAAATAGATTGAAAATTCAGAATTTTAGAAATATGTATCTCAAATGCTGTAAAGACTCAACACATATGTACATCTGAGAGGCCTCTGGTTACAAATAAACCTTCGGTATTCCTCAAAGCAATCCTAAAAAGAGGGAATCGGGCCACACAAGAAAGGATAATATAAATAAGTTGATAAGTTGGCTGATACCAGCAAGAAATATGCCATATAACACAATATTTTGATCCGGACCTTTCGACAAATGCGCGACGGGAATTTGAAGCTTCCATGCTTGATTCCTTGATACAACACCAGCAGCTGCGCCGATATGTGGGTTAGTCCAGGCAATGTTCACCTCGCCTAAGGGGGATCAAACCCGCGACCATCTGTACATGAGGGCGACGCTTTACCACTACACCAATGACGCCCACTTGTTCAAATCTCCGCCAAAAAAAAACAAAGCAATGACAACAAAAGTCAGTTATGAAGTATGAAAATTATTATTTCTATTGAGATATTGGGTGGAGATCACAAGGGGGAGTAATGCCTCCCCTTGAAACAGTGTTTAATGCCATCGTCTGCTACAGATGCGATAAAATGAATAAATACAAGTACAGACATAGATGGCCCTGATATAAGTACGTAAATGAGATTAGAGATTCATAATCGGTTTGCAGCAGTAATTGATCACCTTCTGGCGCCCTATTGAGCTTTGAGGTAGGGAAAGTTGTAACAAATTAAAAAAATGCTCGCCACGTGCATTTTTCTCCTTTTGTCTCTATGGGATCTAAAATCGTCTAATACTGTAAAAATGAGAATAGATATGTGCTGATGGAATAGACAGTTCTTAATTGATATCACGCATGGGTGATATTCTGGCTTTCAATCGATATATCAGATAGGGACTTCAATGGCAAAAATGGGTCTCTTTAAAGGCGCTCTTTCACACATGAGACAATTCGCAAGTCGAAATTATATGTATTTGAAGCAATACAGCTTTTAGATTGCCGACATTTAATGAAAAATATATATTGAACACAATAGTGTTTCAGAATTTGTCAATATATCTAGGTATCTCAGACGTTATGCGACGGACTCTAAACCCGTTGCAACGCTTTGGGATCTGAATACATTTTTCTTCATTGCATACAGGCTATAAAATAATTATATATGAACTAATTCTATTTCCAATAGCTATTCTCCAGCACGTTTTTACACCAGTTCAGCTGTTATAGATTTTTCAAGTTTATTTTCAATTTCTCTTTAACCCATTACCAAACAATAACGACATTTAACCAGTTTGTTGCAGACAACCCTGGAAAACCTTGTAAGAAAAGGAGAAATTGCTCGTTCTGAGCAATTTCTCCTTTTCCCAAAATGTTTTCTGTCCTATCAGAAGACTATTCTACAATTTCATCACTTTTTGAAATGTCGTCTACAAACTCTTTCAATTTTGGAAAGTCGAAAATTAACGTTTCGTAAAGGATTAATCTGTAAACAAGTCCCTTTAATCGTCTGCTGCCGGTGCCTTGAACTGAACAAGAGTGTATTTGAAAAGATAAGTCAGTTACAATCTATTTTCCAGGCGTATTGATCATTTACCGACTGTCGTTAATACACTGGTACCATAATTTTGGTAAGCGCGCCAGACCTAGACAGTTAGCCAGTGAATCGTTACAAACTAGAGTTTTTATTCAATTTCAAACCATTCCATGAGCGTAATTACAGGGCCATCGAGATCGATGGTGTCTCAGCGTCTTATCGCATGTCTGGCTCTACGGGAAAGAGGGGTTGTTGTTGTTGTTGTTGTTGTTGTTGTTTTTGTTGACAATGTTGTTGTTGTCAATGTTGTTGTTGATGCTACTGCTGTTGTTGTTGCTGTGGTTGTTGTTGTTATTGCTACTGATGTTGTTATTGATGATGTTGTTGTTGATGTTATTTTTGTTGTTGTAGTTGTTATAGCTGATGTTTGTTTCTGGGGGTAGCGCCGTTTCAGCAAACTTTCAGTGGTATCATATGAAAGGATGATTATTTAATGCTTTCTGAATAACACAGAAGTACTAGACTAGGAAATAGTGTCTTGGCTGGTGTTATTTCACAATGATTTAATAAGCCCATATCGGGAATCAAACCTAATATTTTTGACCCCGACCGATCTATACCGCGAACGACCGAAGCTATCCGGCGAAAAAAAGAGTTTCAAAGTGTCGGATTATTGAGATTCTATCTTGCATACAATTAGGCGGCAGGTCGGTCATCACCCATTTGTCCTTCCTACGCAATTGTCGTATTTCAGCATTGCCGTAGTTAATTATTTAAAAGTATGTGAAGTGGGCAAAAACGAAGACGGAACATGAGCTTAGCATCTCGGAGCATAGACGCAGGCATTTTTTCACTTATAGGGAAACCTTTGATACTTTCTTTATTTATAGTAAATTTTGGGTAATTAGGGGGAAAATCATGCGTGTTTTGCCAAATGTGATAGAAAACCCCTGAGGTAAACTCAATTCCAGAGGAGATTGCACGATTTTAAAGAAAATCGCTGATATCTGTTATATGGTGAAAAAAGCCCTGAGACGATCTATAATATATGGACACATATATTCATCACTTAAATATAATGTGCCGACTGTCTTTATTCTTGATTGCCCTTGGATAGATACGAACGTTTTTGGTTTTCCGCTTTATACTTCTTAGTAAATAGCGCGTTTTTTGCCTTTCAATTGCATGCAAAATCTTATATAAAGCCATTATTAATGCCTGTGTCAATATAGTTTAGACCTCGACCATAGAATGGTAGTTACAGCTTGTTCGATTTTTATACGTTATAATCCATTGGTTCGCCAATAGTGTCGCAAAATCAACAAAGAAATTCATCTGTTTCATCACCTATTAGTCAATTTAAAGTCAAACCTAAACAAAAATCGAACGTTCTCTGTACAGGCACGCAAAGAAATGTATGAAAGGACATTCCCTTCGAGAATTATTTCAGAGCGTAGACCATAGGTTTGTTTCTTACGTGTACCGACTCGATTGTCTTCTGCCCCAATCTGGGGAAACTCGTTCAGTCACGGAACGCTATTGTTCGACGGGTGTTTCTATCCAATAAGTGTCCATTGTTGTTTCGTCTGGTTCTGCCCTGGGAGAATTCTATGTCAATCAATTCGGAATCACTAACTGTCGGGAAGAGATAACGTGTTCTATGGTATTTAAAGTAGGACACCCATAATCCGTTATATTGAAACTATTTATTTCGTCAGATTACTTCGGTCGTTCTCTGAATACTTCGGTCTGGGTTCGGAACTTTTCGGTGTAAAACGAATAGTTCCGGCACTGACTGATGTATACCGAGCACTACCGAAGTAAACCGACGACAGAATGAGTATCAATATGGCAGATTACTGTTATTCAGTAACTGTTTTTTTCACATTTTCAAGAATCAATAAATGTATTGGTTTGTTCTATGCGTTTTGAGTTTTAGTTATTCAGGACCATTCATGCCCAATACTGATGAAGATCTGGATAAGTTTGAACTTAACAATTGACGTGTGCAGCTTCACTATTGGTAATGTTTCCATGGTGCTGAGATATTTTGCACGCAATATAATGTTACGCAAACACCAATCAGAACGTTACATTAAGACAAATCGTGCATAACGAAGTGTAGGAAACCATGCTCACGGGAAACACATTACAAAAATAAATCTTGTTAGGCGAAATTCAGTCGGTTTATTTTTCTTTTAAAACTCTCGTTTCTTTCTCAAACCCTATCGATTTCTTTACATCGGGGAAATCAAGACAGTTTGAAGTTATGCAGACCGACTTAAGATTTAAAAAAAAAATGAAGAATTAACGATGGGGCTTTTAATTTGTGATGATGGTTATTTCTATTTCATTATTCATTTCACACTAATATTGTGCGATAAATATTCAAATGAAATGATGGTTATCTCGAGTCATTTTTTCACTGATACTTTCGACCTTTTTGATAGCTTTTACTGCTTATTCAAATAGTGATATTTCTGAATAAACTCTAGAAACGAGACGATGATATTTTCTTTCTTGAAATCTTTGTCGCACTAAAATCTGTTTCTGCGCAAGATGTGGTCCCCTAACACATTAATAAAACATTAAACTGTCTGGTCAGTGATCCCTGAGATAAGCTTCAACTTCTCACAGTGATCTCCCTTTATGGAATTGACATCTGGCAACATAAATGTCACATGACCATCTGCTTAGGAATGAAACGGGTGTTTAAAAAAAGCGGCGACACCCAAAAAAGTCATTCATTTGTGCTTTATTTGTGAGGAAAACGATCTGTTTTTAGAATTACCTGGTCGGAAATCGACATTATTACTGAATTAAGGACTAAAATCGGTCGGAGCTTGAAATGAAAACATTAACGTTTTAAATCGTTTTCAGTGGCGATAAGTTTTTATGCAAGTCGCTCATTACTTTACAATTATAAATGTGCGAACACATGCAAGACCGGAAGTCGCATAAGTCGCGTGCAAGAACGAGAATCTGGCGAAGAGGACCATAACGGACCTGTGTCAGAAGAAATCCTTAAGTAAGTAAGTAAGTATCCTTAAGTAAGTATCATTAATCCTTTGCATCAATTCCTATACATTTGGTCGCTATCGTTATGAGGTCTTTGTAATACAATACAACATTTTTATTTGCAATACTTTACAAACTCATTTGCATAATGCAAAACAATAGAATTGTATCAAAATAGAACTGATGTTATAAAAGGACAATATATAAGTGATGAGTAACATATAGTAAAATATAATTCATAATAGGTTTAGAAAGTTCTGTCTCAAAATGTTGCTGGTATAAATATATTTATTTCCAGGAGCAGACCTGAATCCAACAAGTCAGATTATTGCTGCAATTGATCTGTACACTCAGCACATACATGTTGTGAAATGATGATGTGGGTTGCCGATACTGGGACAAAGGATTCGTCTTATTTCCAGCTATTTGGATGATATTTGACGAAGCTGTGGCCAGAATTTTCCATACCATATGACATTGGTAAGTTTTCAAAAGAACTTTATCTGAATAAACGTCAATCTTTAAACATTACAACCTTCTCTGTTGTAAGTATATGTCACATGTAATGCGTAAAGTCATATATCCATTTGGTCAAGTAACGGGATATTTATGATATTTCCTAATGGGAACGATTGCAAAAGAAGTCTGTTAAACTTTGGCCCCCATCCAGATATATGGTCTTAGTTTTCAGATATATCTTGGGTTTTGAAGAAACAACGTAGTATGGTATTTACAGGTATTTATACATTCACAAAAGTGAACGACTTATTTATACAATATTGTGTAGAGTCTGGGGTACCTTTTTATTAAACATTCTATACTTAAGAATTGTGTAAGTTCAAGACAGCATTCACTCTTATTCCAATAATAGGCTAAGCTGTAAATCCAAACTTCGTATTTACTATTTTATATAGATGAAAATACGAAGCTTAGGTTTTTATAGCGACGATCTGCAAAATCAAGGATCGTCCCCAAATCTACATGTAAGGTCTGTGGTGGTGTAATGGTAAGCGTCGGGGACTAGAGACCGGCTAATACGGGTTCGTACCTTCAACTATTTTACCGTGGAGTGTCCTTTGGCAAGACACATTTCCTAGCCTAGTACTGGTATGCCCTTCAGGGAACATGTTCTACAATGCTCAGGAATCAGCGATGTACATTAATAAGTAGAAAAAGGGTAAATGTTACATTTAATGCACAACATTAAAAGTAGTCTACGAATCTGTTCCTTGAGGGCATTCAGCCTGTTTGGTGTAGTTTCCTTGTAATATTCACGTAAAGACGATTTCGAAGCTATGAACTGTCAAGGTGATTGGCCTGTACAATCAACATGTCGTAGAATAATCAAGCAAAGAAGAAAGAAAGGGGAAAAAATAGCTCTGCACTATGGATAAAATTAGTTTCGTCTGTCATTCAAATTCATGTAATACATGTTAACAAACTAATCATGAGCTACGCTTTACGTAAATTAACTAGTTCCTATTTCCACCCGTCCCAAGAACGTTGTAAAAGATCATTTGAAATTGAATGGCTGACTTACTCTCGTAGACTAAATTCGTAGACTAAAGACTAGTTGTCTTTCATAGATCTTTGAATCGTAGACTAATAATTCATGAGATTCCATTTATTTGTACAAACTAGGGATGGGAACGAATAGTGAAATCACTATTCGAATATTCGACTAGAACTATTCGAATATATTCAAATATTCGATTTTATAATTCGTTTTGATGTCCGAATGTCTGCATGTCCGAATACTAGTACACTAGTCCTCTGTTCAGACCTTTTGTGTATAGCCGATATCTTCGATTTCTTCGGTGAGTTGACAAACAGGTTCATGGTCGTCTGTTTTACAGTTTCGAACGTCAAAACGGATGGATGCTTGCCATTCAAGTGATTCAGTAGGTTGGATGTTGTATTCTTGAATACAAAGTCCTGGTTACACAGGTTACAGGTCGCCTTCGACTTGTCGGCAGAA
Organism: Cerastoderma edule; assembly: GCA_947846245.1. Classification (NCBI taxonomy): domain Eukaryota; kingdom Metazoa; phylum Mollusca; class Bivalvia; order Cardiida; family Cardiidae; genus Cerastoderma; species Cerastoderma edule. The sequence continues at coordinate 29,232,329 of OX401407.1, read as the reverse complement.
CGAGTAAAGTAATCCAGACACGTGATTGAGACATTGTGATGTTTATCGAATAGATGTAGAAATTAGAATGAAGATAAGTTTGACAAATTATTCTGAAGAAAAATATACTTTCTAACACATTATTTGATTGGTCTTCGTGCATATGCAATCATGATTACGATTGGTTATTGAAAGAGTAATTGTTTAATTTCACGACAAACAAGTTACGTGATTGGTTGACACTGACAATTGTCAATTAGCGTGATTGACTTGTTTTGGATCATAAGGAGCAACTGCAGATCATTAAGGTGTTAGATTTAGCGGCTTAAAATCGACGTTTTTCACACTTAGGAATTAATCGTTTTGCAAACTGTCAAAAGATGTGGTAATTTGTCACAGGTCTTTTACTGTGTGACATACGTTGTAAAAACATCGTAACTGCACCTGCGAGCTAGGCACGTTCTTCGATATTTGGGATCGGTTTAGAGGAAGAAAATGAAAATAAAACAACATTATTTTTGAATAAAATTTATGGTAAACATACAGTTATATGGGTTCATTAAAATCGAATATTCGAATACTATTTTGCTATTCGAATATTCGACCAGCTATTCGAATATTCGAATATTCGAATATTCGTTCCCATCCCTAGTACAAACCCATTTTAAAGTTGCTTGTTCATAATGAGAAAATTTGAAAGTAGAAATAAAATGACGTTGGAAAATAGAGTTGATGTCTCAAAAGGGTACTGTAATGTTACAGACTCTAGTAAACACAAAGGAACAAGAAGGTAAACGTTTTCTTCGATGGATATTTTGTTGAAAAATGAGAAAATAATGTTCTTATTGTTCTATCAAAGTAGTTCCAAAAGCCTTCTCTAGAGGAACATCTAGAACAGATCCGTTGGGATGTTAGATAGTAGTATATAGTTTGCAAGGTATGATGGAGTAATGGGTACGCATTGGAACCTGTACCAGGATTAAGGCTAGGCGATAATGTCATCAAATAAGACTAAAATCATACAAATGCAATATGTAATGGGTAAACATTAAAACCAGTAGCGTTGGTAATTCTAGGAAATACATAGGACCAAAGCCAAACTGATAAAGATACATAGAATAATGGGTAAACATTGGAATGATACCAGCTCCATGACTTAGTCTAAGAGTTAATGCGTGAATAGACAACAAATGACGGGCGTTGGTGATTCTAGGAAAACACCGGAAATAAGCAAACCCCAGTCTATTATTATTGCGATCATTCCACAACGCGTGACACGCAAACGAGGAGATTTTACGAACGGCAATAAAATAAGGGCGGAAACCTTAGTTACCATATACCGAATACGTTACAACATGTGTAAGGGATCTGATATCATTGTTAGTCTTTACTTAGCCATAGGATTTATTGTCAATATGGTATTTATTTTACAAAGACAAATTTGTCGATTTTATCGTTATTTTGCCTTACATTACATGATTGTAAATTGGACAAAACGAATGCACATTCGACAAAGTTGTCTTCATAAAACGTTGAATGAGTTTCGCTTTAACAAAGTTTGTTTGAACGGGATAAAATAAATTTATTTGGTAAAGTCTTTTTATTAGATTTTTCTCCAAGCTTTTAAGGCTGAGAGTAGAGACCCGACCGTATAACCCAGAAAACACAATACATACATTTGCCATTTTTTTCTATCTTTTTTCTTCTAAATTGTCCTGCGTGGCCCAATGGTAAAGGTGGCAGACTTAGAGCTCGGGGGTCCCGGGTCCAAGCCCCTTCGATACCTCTGGTTTCCTGATATTGTACATTAGCAGGTCACTTCAGAGCCCCAGCATAGTACTAGTGGAGCCAGGAAAACTGTAACATAACTGAATAAGTGTAGACATGGCGTTAAACGTCATGGGAACAATTGTTTCATGTTTTCAAACAATAAAGTGCTACCTTCATAGGTTGTTTCGTGTTGTAGCACATTTCTAACACAGTGTAGGCTAATGTATGCTTTATAAATGATTCTTTTGCTCTTCTGTACCAACAAAAGGTACATCGTCGCCCAAGATGAGTATATCAACGTTACACAGGGCCATATGTTCGCCACTTTACGAAAATACAGAAGAGTACCATTTCTCGCCAGTCCTTGGCCACGTTGTATCGGTAGAATGCCAATATGGCGATTTGCCTGTATCAAGGTCTGGATTACAGAATCTGACGTCATCGGTGTCACATGAATACAATCTTTTCTATTGTACCGAATAGCACGCACAATTAGCGAAAAAAGATCGGCTTTAAAAAAAAGCTTACAAAGCCATGGCACAGTAGAAAAAGGAAGATTCGTTTTGCTGAAGAACAATACATATAACATGGCCTGTATGGGGTCTGTATTACTGAATCTGACGTTATCGGTGTCATATGAATACAATCTTTTCTATTGCACCGAATAGCACGGATAATTAGCGAGAAAGCATCGGCGTTTAACCCATTACCAAACAATAACGACATTTGACCAGTTTGTTGCAGACGACTCTGGAAAAACATTGTGGGAAAAGATGAAATTGCTCCTAACGAGCAATTTCTCCTTTTCCCACAATGCCTTCTTGCCCTATCAGGGCTGTTTTTCAATTTCATCACATTTTGAAATGTCGTCTGCAATCTCTTTCCATTTGGGATAGTCGAAAATTTGGCGTTTGGTAAAGAGTTAAGTAAGTTTACAGGGCCATGGCACTATAGCAAAAGATTCGTTACGCTGATATAAGCGAAACGGAGTTTTCTGTCTTGTGGTTGGGAAACATTAATTGCATTTGTTAGGTAAACGTTGACTTTAGATTTTCATTTAAACTAAACGATCAATTAAGAAAAATGTTATTTAGCACAATTCGCTTTGTTCACTGAGTGCAATTGAAGTTGTTGAATTGTTAGTTGTTAGAATGATTTGAATTGAATTGTATTTATTGTATGTTGTATGTTAGGCATATTGCCTTTTTTTCTGAATAATGTTATGTAACGTTATATCTATCAATGACAAGAGTTTATTGCTTCAAAGAAGGTTTCGTGGAAAATCTTGAGTATTCATGAGGTTTGATACAACCTCCCATCTGTGTACATCCACATTAGAGTACTTATTGTCTGTTTAGTTTTTCGTTTTCTTTTTTTTTCTTAGGGGGTGGGGGGAGGGTTGCCGGAAGGTTCATTGCTTATCATTCTGTTACATGCTTTTTTCTTCTTTTTATTTAAGTCAATTGCTTGTTTGGCAGCAAACCTGTTTTTGCTTGTACTGGTACTGTGATCTAACCTGTTCGCTACTCTGAGTATCTGTCCTCATCAAAAATTAAGTAGATATTTAAGGTTTTGGAAAACGGACGACACAAAAATCTATTTTTAGAAAATTACCCAGCATCCTAGGGGGTAAAGTCCGCTGTAACTCGAACATCCGATGGGAATATTCAACGAGGATTGCCATTTTGCCATCGTTTATAGGCCGTTTGTCTTCATAACGTTGATGAATGGGTATTTCGTGTACTGGTCGTATTCGCTGAAAACGTTTCCCATCCGTTTGAAATCACATTCATTATTGGCTGATATCTTATCAATCTGATAGAATGTAAATTTCCATTTCTATTTTTGTTGACACGATACAAAACCCTAAAACACAGAAAAAGCAGTATTTTGTCTTTCAAAGTATATTTCTTGACAAGTTAACAGTAGGTATGTGTATAATATTTCAATTTTTTATTAAACACTGAAAGGTATTTGACAGCTGATACTTCTTATCCATTAAGAAAAGCTCTTACAAGAATTAGATGCATATGTCAAATATTTGATATTGATCGGGTCAGATATTATAACATTTGTAGAGATAATCGAATTTGTCTTCATGGCTTCTCTTTTATGGGACTCCTACTCTAAGAAGATGATTGTCAATTTTTCCATTAGAACAAAATTTGTTCAGATATAATTATGTTTTTTTTTGTTTTTTTCTTTTTGGGTGGGGGTGGGTGGGGGGGAGGGGGTAGTAATATGTATCTCAATTGATCTATGGACTCAACATATTTGTACATTTAGAATTCTATATTTCGTCCAGAGGCCTCTAGATACAAATAAAAAAAATCCTGTAATCTACAAAGCAATCATAGAAAGAGAAAATCGAGCCACACAAGAAAGCAAAAAATAGAATTAGGTAATAAGTTGTTGGATGTCAATATCTTATAACCATAATTCTAAGTATCTGGCTGATCTGAAGACAGCAATAAACTATGAAAATTATTATTTTCATTTATATATTTGGCGACGATCAAGAGGGTGAGTAATTTCTTCTGTGGATGCAGTCATCTTCTGCTACATATGCAATAAAATGAGTATATAAATACAAGTAGAGACATTGATGCCTCTGATACAGGTATATGAGCACGTAAATGAGATTATCGGTTTGATCGTCTTCTGGCGTCCCATTGAGATACAGTATAAGATAGGGACAGTTGTAACAAATTAAGAAATTGCTCACCACGAGCATTTATTCCGTTTTGTAACCATGGCATCTTAAACCGTCAAATACCGTTATCGAGTTAAGATGAGGATAGATGTGAGCTAAAGGGATTAGAGAGTTCCTGAACGTACGCATTGGTTATAAAATAGCTTTCTATCGATACATTAGATACATACTATTTTGACAAAATAGGTCTCTTTAACGGCGCTTTTTCACACATGAGACAGTTTGCATGTCGTAGTTACATGTCGGTGAAACAATACATTTTTCATATCGTGTTATACTACTTTACGAAAAATTGCTATTGAACACAAAATTATTTCAGAATTTGTCAATATACCTAAGTATGTACAGACGGTATGCGCTGGACTTTAAACCCGTTGCAACGCTTTTGGATGTAAACACATATCTATTCATTACATACAGGCTATAAATACTTATATACGAACCAATCTAACATCCAATGGCTATTCTCCAGGGTACCGTTTTACTAAACAGTTTACGCTTAAGATTTGCGTAAGTCTAAAACAACAATTCCTCTTATTGCAATATTGGACGAAGCAATATTGCAAAGTGACACATCATTGGAATCGTCTCTCCGAGACGCTTCCAATGAAGTGCCACATTGCAACATTGTACTTTAATTGAAGATACTATCCATGTTTATTAATTATGACTTACGCACATATTTTCCGTAACTTGTTTAGTAAAACGGGCCCCTCGGCTGTTATACAGTTGTGAAGAAATAGGGTTTTCAAGCTCTTTTCAATTTTCCTTAAATCTGTAAAGGTTCCAAAACACTTTACCAAGTGCCAAATGTTCAACGGTCCCAAGTTTAAAGGGGTTGCGGACAACATTTCAAAATGTGATGAAATTGAAAGATAATCTTCTGATATGGCAGAAAGCAGTGTGGTAAAAGGAGAAAATGCTCGTTAAGAGCAATCTCACATTTTTCAACAATGTTTTTCAGTGTCATCTGCAACAAACTGGTCAAATGTCGTTATTGTTTAGTAAAGGGTTAAATCGTCTGCTGCCGGTCACTTGAACTGAGTAAGATTGTATGTTTTAAAAGATAAGTCAGTTACTATCGATCTGCCAGGCGTATTGATCATTTACTGGCTGTCGTTAATACACTGTTCTATAATTTTGGCAAACGCACCAGACCTATCAGAAGATTATTCTTCAATTCCATCACATTTTGAAATGTCGTCCGCAATCTCTTTCAATTTGGGACATTCGAAAATCAAACGTTTCGAAAAGTATTAATCTGTAAACAAGGCCCTTTAATCGTCTGCTGCCTGTTACTTGAACTGAACATTATTGTATGTCTTAAAAGATTAGTCAGTTACTATCGCTCTATCAGGCCTATTGATCATGTACTGGCTGTCGTTAATACCCTGGTACCATAATTTTGGCAAACGCACCAGACCTAGACAGTTAGCCAGTGAATCGTGACAAACTAGAGTTTTTATTCAATTTCAAACCATTCCATGAGCGTAATTATAGGGCTATCGAGATCGATGGTGTCTCAGCGTCTTATCGCATGTCTGGTCCTACGGAAAAGAGGGGTTGATGTTGTGGTTTTTGTTGTTGTTGATCTTGCTGATGTTATTGGTTTTGGGGGTAGCGCCGTTTCAGTAAACTTCCAGTGATATCACACGAATATCTAAATATTGATATATGAACTAATTTTACATCCAAGAATTTTTCAAGTTCTTTTTCCATTCTCCTTTAACCCATTACCAAACAATAACGACATTTAACCAGTTAGCTTCAGACATCTCTAGTAAACATTGGGGGAAAAGGAGAAATTGCTGGTCACGAGCAATTTCTCCTTTTCCCAAAATGTTTTCTGTCCCATCAGAAGACTATTCTTCAATTTCATCACATTGTGAATGTCGTCTGCAAACTCTTTCAATATGTGACGGTAAAGAATTAACGTTTCGTAAAGGATTAATCTGTTAACAAGTCCCTTTAATCGTCTGCTGCCGATGACTTGAACTGGACTCGGGTGTGTGTTCTAAAAAACAAGTCAGTTACTATCGATCTGCCAGGCGTATTGATCATTTAATGGTATTTTGAAATGTCGTCTGCAAACTCTTTCAATTTTGGAAAGTCGAAAATTAACGTTTCGTAAAGGATTAATCCGTAAACAAGTCCCTTTAATCGTCTGCTGCCGGTGCCTTGAACTGAACAAGAGTGTATTTTAAAAGATAAGTCAGTTACAATCGATCTGCCAGGCCTATTCATCATTTACTGGCTGTCGTTAATACACTGTTCTATAATTTTGGCAAACGCACCAGACCTAGACAGTTAGCCAGTGAATCGTTACAAACTAGAGTTTTCATTCAATTTCAAACCATTCCATGAGCGTAATTACAGGGCTATCGAGATCGATGGTGTCTCAGCGTCTTATCGCATGTCTGGTCCTACGGGAAAGAGGGGTTGTTGATGTTGTTGATGATATTTTTGTCGTTGTTGTTGTTGTTGTTGTTGTTGTTGTTTTTGTTGTTTTTGTTGACAATGTTGTTGTTGTTGTCAATGTTGTTGCTGCTGCTGTTGTTGTTGTCAATGTTGTTGCTGCTGATGTTGTTGTTGTTGTTGTTGTTGTCAATGTTGTTGCCGCTGATGTTGTTGTCAATGTTGTTGCTGCTGCTGTTGTTGTTGTTGTTGTTGTTGTTGCTACTGCTGTTGTTGTTGCTGTTGTTATTATTATTGCTGTGGTTGTTGTTGTCGTTGCTGCTGATGTTGTTATTGATGATGTTATTGTTGTTGTTGTTATTATTGTTGTTGTAGTTGTTGTTGCTGATGTCTGTTGCTGGGGGTAGCGCCGTTTCAGCAAACTTTCAGTGGTATCATATGAAAGGATAATTATTTAATGCTTTCTGAATAACACATAAGTACTAGACTAGGAAATAGTGTCTTGGCTGGTGCTATTTCACAATGATTTAATAAGCCCCTATCGGGAATCAAACCTAATATTTTTGGCCCCGACCGATCTATACCGCGAACGACCGAAGCTATCCGGCGAAAAGAAGAGTTTCAAAGTGTCGGATTATTGAGATTCTATCTTGCATACAATTAGACGGCAGGTCGGTCATCATCCATTTGTCCTTCCTACGCAATTGTCGTATTTCAGCATTGCCGTAGTTTATTATTTAAAAGTATGTGAAGTGGGCAAAAACGAAGACGGAACATGAGCTTAGCATCTCGGAGTATAGACGCAGGCATTTTTTCACTTATAGGGAAACCTTTGATACTTTCTTTATATATAGTAAATTTTGGGTAATTAGGGAGAAAATCATGCGGGTTTTGCCAACTGTGATAGAAAACCCCTGAGGTAAACTTAATTCCAGTGGAAATTGCATGATTTTAAAAAAAATCGCTGATATCTGTTATATGATGAAAAAAGCCCTGAGACGATCTATAATATATGGATACATATATTCATCACATAAATATAATGTGCCGACTGTCTTAATTCTTGATTACCCTTGGATAGATACGTACGTTTTTGGTTTCCGCTTTATACTTCTTAGTAAATAGCGCGTTTTTTGCCTTTCAATTGCATGCAAAATCTTATATAAAGCCATTATTAATGCCTGTGTCAATATAGTTTAGACCTCGACCACCAGTAACATGCACAGAGAATGGTAGTTACAGCTTGTTCGATTTTTATACGTTAAAATCCATTGGCTCGCCAAAAGTGTCGCAAAAGCAACAAAGAAATGCATCTGTTTAATCAATGACATCCCTACGTTTGATCAGCCAGGTTGCATTTTCATCACCTATTAGTCAATTTAAAGTCAAACCTAAACAAAAATCGAACGTTCTCTGTACAGGCACGCAAAGAAATGTACGAAAGGACATTCCCTTCGAGAATTATTTCAGAGCGTAGACCATAGGTTTGTTTCTTACGTGTACCGACTCGATTGTCTTCTGCCCCAATCTGGGGAAACTCGTTCAGTCACGGAACGCTATTGTTCAACGGGTGTTTCTATCCAATAAGTGTCCATTGTTGTTTCGTCTGGTTCTGCCCTGGGAGAATTCTATGTCAATCAATTCGGAATCACTAACTGTCGGGAAGAGATACCATGTTCTATGGTATTTAAAGTAGGACACCCATAATCCGCCATATTGAAACTATTTATTTCGTCGGATTACTTCGGTCGTTCTCTGAATTCTTCGGCCTGGATCCGGAACTTTTCGGTGTAAAACGAATAGTTCCGGCACTGACTGATGTATGCCGAGCACTACCGAAGTAAACCGACGACAGAATGAGTATCAAAATGGCAGATTACTGTTATTCAGTAACTGTTTTTTCACATTTTCAAGAATCAATAAATGTATTGGTTTGTTCTATGCGTTTTGAGTTTTAGTTATTCAGGACCATTCATGCCCAATACTGATGAAGATCTGGATAAGTTTGAACTTAACAATTGACGTGTGCAGCTTCACTATTGGTAATGTTTCCATGGTGCTGAGATATTTTGCACGCAATATAATGTTACGCAAACACCAATCAGAACGTAACATTAAGACAAATCGTGCATAACGAAGTGTAGGAAACCATGCTCACGGGAAACACATTACAAAAATAAATCTTGTTAGGCGAAATTCAGTCGGGTTTTTTTTCTTTTAAAACTCTCGTTTCTTTCTCAAACCCTATCGATTTCTTTACATCGGGGAAATCAAGACAGTTTGAAGTTATGCAGACCGGCTTAAGATTTAAAAAAAATGAAGAATTCACGATGGGGCTTTTAATTTGTGATGATGGTTCGTGCCATTGCATTATTCATTTCACACTAATTGCGCTCAAATATTCAAATGAAACGATGATTGCATCCATCGACGTCAAATACCTCTTGCTATCTTGAGCCATCTATTCACTGATAATTTTCACTTTTTTGATAGCTTTTACTGCTTATACAATTAGTGATATTTCTGAATAAACTCTAGAAACGAGACCATGATATTTTCTTCCCCCAATTCTGTGTAGTACCAAAATCAGTTTTTATACAAGGTGTGGTCCCCTAACACATTAATAAAACATTCAACTGTCTGATCGGTGATCCTGGAGATAAGTTCGAACTTCTCACAGTGATCTCCCTTTATGGAATTGATCACTGCCACCACAAATGTAACATGACCATTAGTATGCTTAGGAATGAAAATGGCGTTCAAAAATGGTGGCCACTTCAAAGATAATAATCCATCATTCGTGCTTAATTTGTAAAGTAAACGAAATACCTTTTTAATTTAACTGGTCGGAAACCCATATAAGACGACATTAGTGCTAACATAACTACTATAACCGGTCAGAATTTGACATAAAAACATCTCAACTAAATCTAAATGAAAACCTTGTGGTTGCAGTGATGGATGCAGTGTAGTAAGGGGAGATTACTGTGAGGAGGTTGAGACAAGTTATCTTGGAATCATAAAATGCCTTTTTCTTTATGGTAACATCGAGATATCTAAACCCACCCTATGTTCCATTGACCCTTTACCAAACGCTAAATGTTAGACTGTCCCAAACTGAAAGAGTTTGCTGACGACATATCAAAATGTGATGAAATCAGAAAATGCCGGTAGGACAGAAAACATTGTGGGAAAAGGAAAAAAACTGCTCGTTACGAGCAATTTCTCCTCTTCCTCCATTGTTTTCTAGAGTGGTCTGTAACAAAGTGAATAAATGTCGTTCTTGTTTGATAATGGGTTTAGGGTTATAGATCTTTCTTTAAGACGAAAAACTAGAGACTTGTCTTGCGAAACTCCAACAGTGTTGAACCAAAACGGAAGGAAACGACGTACACACATTGTTTTGATTGTAATTCCAATCTGGTATCTGTATTACATAACGGCAATACCATCTTTGACAATTGTCAGACTTTGTCTTCAGTGAACGTACAGCGAAAGCACTTAATGTTGAAATGCCTACGAACTTGCTTCGAAATTCACGTATCTAATGACATGGAAGCGGAGTGTTTTATTCCTGGTTTTAATGGGTTTCAAACATTAAGGTTTAACATCGTTTGCAGTGACGACACGTTTTTATGCATGCCACTCAATAATCCTTTGCATAAATTCCAATACATTCGGTCGCTATCGCTGTTCATTTTCTCCAGAAGCGAACCTGAATCCAACAAGTCAGATCATTGCTGCAATTAATCTGTACACTTAGTACATCGTGTTGTGTAAAGATAATATGGGATGCCGATACTGTGAAATACGATTCGTCTTATCTCCAGCTATTTGAATAATTTGGCAAAGCTGTGGCCACAATTTTCCATACCATATGACATTTGTAACTGAGGTTTTGTAAAGAACTTTATATGAATGAATGTCAATGTTAAATTATTGCAACCTTCTCTGTTGTAAGTATATGTCATCTGTATTGCGTAAAGTAATAGATTCATTTGGTCAAGTAACGGAATATTTATGATATATCCTAATGGGAACGATTGCCAAAGATGTCTATTAGACTTTGGCTCCCATCCATATAATACCATAAACAGTCGATGAAATTCAAACTTAGTGTCTACTTTAGGAAATACGAAATTCATGCTTTGCAGCGACGATCTGCAAAAATTGAGGATCGTCCCAAAAACCACATGTAAAGTATGCGGTGGTGTAATCCTTTTCGTCGGTAACGAGAAGCCGGCTTATCCGGGTTCGATCCTCGATGGCGCCCAATTATTTCACCGCGGAGTGTCCTTTGGCAAGACACATTGTTTGGCCTAGTACTGGTATGCCGTTCAGGGAACATGTACTACAATGCTCAGTTGTCAGGGCTGTACATTAGTGAGTAAAAACAAAGTCAATGTTACATTCAATGCACAGCAATAATATCTATCCATGCATCTGGGAGCATTAAGCCTTTTGAGTATACAGTGAACCCTCGTTTATCCGAACATGTTCGTTCCCAACAAAATGTCCGGTTTACCGAATAATCCGGACTAATGAAGCAGAGCATGTTCTTATTTACATTAAGACATAAACGGTCTGTATGAGCGGTGTATACTTATAACCCTTTAGCAAACGCCAAATTGTCGACCGTCCCAAATTGAAAGAGTTTGCAGAAGACATATCAAAACGTGATGAAATTAAAAGGTAATCTTCTGATATGGCAGAAAACATTGTGGGAAAAGGAGAAATTGCTCGTCACGAGCAATTTCTCCTTTACCCACAATGTTTTCAAAAGTCGTCTGCAATAAACTGGTCCAATAATTCCGTTCCCTTACAATTTTGTTCGGATTTCGAGACATCCGGATAATCGGGGTCCGGATAAACGAGGGTTCACTGTAGTTCTCTTGTTATATTCAAGTATAGACCATTTCAAAGCTATACACTGTCAAGGCGATTGGTCTGTAGAGTGAACATGTCGCACAATAACCTACCAAAAGAAAGAAGAAGAAAATAAAATAGCTTTGCACTATGGATGCAATGTGTTTCGTCTGTCGTTTGCATTCCTGTAATATGTGTACACAAACTAATCATGAGCTACGTTTTAACTTAGATGAACTAGCTCCTATTTCCACCCGCCCCCGGAACGTTGTAAAACATCATTTTGAAATTGACAAGCTGACTTACTCTCGTAAATCTTCGATTTGTAGACTAAATACTGGTTGTCTTTCATAAATCTTTGAATCGTAAACTAATAATTCATGAGATTCCATTTATTTGTACAAACCCATTTTAAAGTTGCTTGTTCATCAATGAGGAAGTTTGAAAGTAAAAATAAAATGACGTTGGAAAAAATGGAGTTGACGTCTTAAAAGTACACTGTTATGTTACAGGCTCTAATAAACACATTAAAAGGAACAAGAAGGTAAACGTTTGCTTCGATGGATATTTTGGTAAAAAATGAGAAAATAATGTACTTATTGTTCTATCAAAGTAGTTCCAAAATCCTTCTCTAGAGGAACATCTAGAACAGATCCGTTGGGATGTTAGATAGTAGTATAAAGGTTGCAAGGTACGATTGAGTAATGGGTACGCATTGGAACTTGTACCAGGATTAAGGCTAGGCGATCATGTCATCAAATAAGACTAAACTTATACAAATGCAAAGAGTAATGGGTAAACATTGAAACCAGAAGCGTTGGAAATTGTAGGAAATACATAGGACTAAAGCCAAACTGATAAAGATACATAGAATAGTGGGTAAAAATTGGAATGATACCAGCTCCATGACTTAGTCTAAGAGTTAATGCGTGAATAGACAACAAATGACGGGCGTTGGTGATTCTAGGAAAAACACCGGAAATAAACACACCCCAGTCTATCATTATTGCGACCATTCCACGACGCGTGACACGTAAACGAGGAAATATAACGATCAGCAATAAAATAAGGCCGAAATCTTTAGTTACCATATGCCGAATACGTTAGAACATGTGTAAGGAATCTGATATTATTGTTACTGTTTACTTAGCCATAGGATTTATTGTCAATATGGTATTTATTTTACAAAGACAAATTTGTCGATTTTATCGTTATTTTGACTTACATTACATAATTGTAAATGGGAAAAAATGAAGACACATTCGACAAAGTTGTCTTCATAAAACGTTGAATGAGTTTTGCTTTAACAAAATTGGTTTGAACGGGATAAAACAAGTTTATTTGGTAAAGTATTTTTATTAGTTTTTTTTCTCCAAGCTTTTAAGGTTTAGAGTAGAGACCCGACCGTATAACCAAGAACACACAATACAATCGTTTGCCAGTTTTCTATCTATTTTCTTCTAAATGGTCCTGCGTGGCCCAATGTTAAAGGTGACAGACTTAGAACTCGGGGATCCCGGGTCCGAGCCCCTTCGATACCGCTGGTTTCCTGAGATTGTACTTTGGGAGGTCACTTCAGAGCCCCAATATAGTACTGGTGGATCCGGGAAAGCTGTAACGTAACTGAAAAATGTAGACACGTCATTGAACCTCATGGCAACACATATTTCAGTTTTTAAAACAATTAAGTGCTACATGCATACGTTGTTTTGTATTGAAGCAAAACACCAACAGTGTATTGTATGCTTTATAAACGATCCTATTGCTCTCATTTACCAATGAAAGCTTAATTGTTGTCCAACATAAGTAAATCAACGCTACACAAAGGCCGTATGATCGTCACTTTACGAAAATACAAAAGAGTACCATTTCTCGCCGGTTCTTGGCCACAATGTATCGGTAGAAGGCCAATATGGCGATTTGCCTGTATGGGGGGTCTGGCTTACTGAATCTGACGTTATTGGTGTCACATGAATACAATCTTTTCCATTGTACGAATCGCGCAGATTATCAGCGTGAAAGATCAGCGTTTCGGTAAGCTTACAAGGCCATTGCGCAGTAGCAAAAGGAAGATTCGTTTTGCTGATATTAACGGAACGATACGTACATATAATATTATTACCCGTATGGGGTCTGGATATTTCTGGATCTGACGTTATTGGTGTCGAATGAATACAAACCTCACCATTGTACAAATTAGGGTAATAAACAGCGAGAAAGCATCGGCGTTTAACCAATTACCAAACAATAACAACATTTGACCAGTTTGTTGCAGACGACTCAAAACATTGTTGGAAACGATGAAATTGCTCCTAACGAACAATTTCTCGTTTTTCCACAATGTCTCCTGCCCTATCAGAGGACTTTTTTTCAATTTCATCACATTTTGAAATGTCGTCTGCAATCTTTTTCTTGGGACAGTCGAAAATATGGCGTTTGGTAAAGAGTTTAGTAAGCTTACAAGACCATGACACTATAGCAAAAGATTCGTTACGCTAATATTAGCGAAACAGAATCGTTTGTCTTATTCTGGGAATTTTTGCTTGAGTGTTCATTGCTATATTTACTACACGCTTGTTTTTTTGTTTTGTTTTTAGGTTTATTGCTTATTCGGCAGCAAAGTTGTTTTGCTTGTTCTTTTATAACTCTAAAAATGACTTCCAAATACGTATAAAGGATTGCAGAATCTGCTCCGAATGACTCTACTCAAGACGACGTTATGGACTCAAATAGAAATGATATAGCAATACATAAGTTAGCATTTGCTTCATCAAAGATAAACACATATTGGACGAAACATGCGTGCAATGAAATGGTTCATCCAGTACGAATGTACGAATACTTAGTGTACACTGAAGTCTGTTCTTATTCTAATTCCGCTGTAACTGGACCGTCCGATGGGAATATTCAACAGGGATTGCCATTTTGCCATCGTTAATAGGCCATTTGTCTTCATAACGTTGATGAATGGATATTTCATGTACTGGTCGCATTCGCTGAAAACGGTCCCTATCGGTTTGAAATACCATTCTGTATTGATATTCACTGTCTGTGCAGTTTAATATTGGGCGGCATTTGGCCAATGACCAATGTCTTTGACGGTAGGGTTGGTCATTTCTCTTTGAGCCCATTGAATATTACTATTCTATATGAACTTTTATAACCAACGTAGTCTTTCCTTAACATTTTATGTTTTACTAAAGGAATTACAGACAACCACTTAGGCTAATTGGGGGAGAGATTCTATGTATTCGTCGCCCTTTTGTCGCCGAGTTGCCAAATCTTCTAACAGACATTCGATTTGACGTATGAAGGCGAATAAAGTTGGTCTGCAACTTAAGTACATTTCCAGGTCGATTAAAAACCCGAACGGACTGATAAATGCAGCGGTGTTTACATGCTGTTCTGGGTTGGCATTTGTCACCATTTCAGTTATTTGGTGTGGGCAAACTATTATTAACCAGCTTTAGAATACGACCTTCAGAACCAATCATTGTGTTGGAAGTTGTGAAAGTCAATATCCGATTATTCCATTACTCCATAACACGGCGCATATGCTGCGGAAACATTTAGAAAAAGCCCTGAGAAAAGGATAAACTGCTCCTAATCAGCAATTCACTATTTGGTTAAAATAGGTTTTGCCAAATAACATAAGGGATGTTTTAATTTCACTTAAAAACATACTAGCGCTCAGAAAAACTGCAAAACTGGGTAATGTGAGTAATAAATTATGATAGAATATGTTGGAACATAGCGAAAAAACAACAGGAAAATGACATTATAACGCCTGCACTTTTTATTATCTATTTTTCGAAGTGCTATTTTCATTAATTCGGTGTCCGTCAGTTTAGCTTTTTTGTTTACATTCGAGTAACATTTAAAATAGCTAGGAGCGCTCAGACTAATAATTGGCAATCACCTGGTTAAAAAATCAGATGAAACACATATAAAATACTTTGATTTATCCAATATTTACAACGTGAATGGAGAATTTCTTGAGTTTTATTGGTTCCCAGCGTTTGTCGGCTGACCCTATTTTATCGCTAATTGTAAACAAACCTTATAGTATTCACTCATTTAAAGGCATCATGTGAACGTGTTACAGTCTCAATTCCTCTGCCAAAGGGAATTTAAAGTAATTTTAAGTTAATTTTCAATTATTCTAGAACTTTCACAATTTAAGTGTAGATGAGCGCACGTATAGCTTTAATGCTGTTGTCTGTTGCAGCTTTCAATTTGGATCAGTCACCAATTCCCATATTGGGGAACAGATTAATCAAGCATTGTCAAGTCAGGAATCAATTTTTATGTAGTCAGCTCGCGTCTGGCATCTTAAACTAAGCTTTTAGTTGTCCTGCAAACCACGTTCCTGCAAGCTCAAATGTTATCGTCTTAACTTAAGCTATATGTTTATACAAGAGCCCGTCTGGTTGAAATTTGTTTTTTGGTTTTTTGGCTTTCTGAATAATCTATCATATTGGCAATTTGTGTAACGTATAACCAAATGTTTACCAAGTGGATCTCTCCACCGTATTACACTTTGTACATGATTTGTTTTAACATTTACCTACGACAAATGAGTTTCTTGACGTTCATCGTTCTGGTAAACAACTCTTTAGTGTGTCATTGGTTGTCTTTTTGTAATTTCTACGCATGCTCATTCGACACGATTTATTTCAATATTTACCCACGATAAAGGTTTTTGATGAATATACAAATGTGTTTCCTCATGTTTTTTCTCTCTAGAACACAACGCCATTCTGTGCCGTTGGTTGTCTTCTCGTCATTCCTAC
Source organism: Cerastoderma edule (assembly GCA_947846245.1). NCBI lineage: Eukaryota > Metazoa > Mollusca > Bivalvia > Cardiida > Cardiidae > Cerastoderma > Cerastoderma edule. The sequence continues at coordinate 29,215,793 of OX401407.1, read as the reverse complement.
GCATGGCAAATATCCATTTGTCTTCATTTCGAGAAAATCCATTTGATCACCGTAAAATATCAAACCATTTTACTAGAGCATTGAAAACGCATTAGCGCGCTATGTCTTTCATTTGAGAGCTGCCAAGCAAACAATGTCCCTTAACTTGCTTTCCATTTATCATAACCATCACCATTGTCGTAACCCCATAGAAAAAACGACATATGTTAAAGGTAAGAAAGCTTTCGTGTTGTAATATTTTGGCTACATCGCTTATTTCACCGTGGAGTGTCCTTGGGCAAGACACATTTCCTAGCCTAGTACTGATAGTCATCCAGGGAACATGTACTATAACACTCAAGACTGAGTCCTGTACATTAATGGAAAAACAAACAAACAAACAAACAAACAAACAAACAAACAAACAAACAAACAAACAAATTGATAAGTACTTGTAAGACGTCAACATTAGCAATGATGGAAGGAAACAACCGAAAGAAAGCAATTTGCATTTACAATTGCAAATGGGTGGCATATGCCCGTTTATCCCAGCTGGTCCAAAGGCCTTAACGGACAGGAACATTACTGAGATTGACTATACATTGATGTCTCGTTAATCCGAACACGTCCGTTCCCAACAAAATGTCCGGATTACCGATTCATCCGGACTAATGAAGTAGCGCATGTTCTTATACACATTAAGACATAAACGGTCTGTATGCACGTGTACACTTATAACACTTTAGCAAACGCCAAATTGTCGACCGTCCCAAAAATAATCTTCTGATATGGCAGAAAACATTGTGGGAAAAGGAGAAATTGCTCGTGACGAGCAATTTCTCCTTTACCCACAATGTTTTCAAAAGTTGTCTGCAACAAACTGGTCAAATAATTCCGTTCCCTTACAATTTCGTTCGGATTGCGAGACATTCGGATAATCGGGGTCCGGATAAACGAGGCTTCACTGTATGACCATCATACGTACAAATACAGAAAAAAGGTTTGACATATACGTAAAAGTATATCGAAATCAGATTTCACCACCTCTGATGGGAGATACAAAATGAAATCTCTGTCTTGTTTTTTCCAGTCTTGTCCGGCTCTTAAGGGTAGTTAAATAGTGGTGCTTAAATCATCCATGGTGAATCGGGCATTGTAATATCAATAAAGGTCTGTTAAAACCTAGCCAGGCAATCAAATTGGAATCAAGACTGCATGGTTATCCAGGCACATGCATTTGCTGGATCTTCCTATCGGGATGGCAAAACTTGTAACAATGTGTTTAGAAATGCTGAAATTTGAATTAGGAAAAAAACACACACACAAAAAAGCCAGATCAATATTTTTTTCATGCTTGAGTAGATTTCAACTGACCACATTAAAAGTAGTTATTGATGATAGTAATCATAGAAAAATACAGATGATTTATTATACATATTATAATTCTCACTACAAAAAAAGAATTCGCGTTTCATGGTCAAACTATTCATTTTGTCCCAATAATTTCAAATGTCTTCTTTTTGAAATGGTCCAAACAATCTCTACTCGTCTGTAAAAGGGAAATGATAAAAGCAAACAAGCATTACGTCATTTTCACGTGTCTCATAAATATCATTTAAAATTTTAAGTGATATTCCCGTTTTAATGGAGTTGACTGTTAATAAAGTCCGCCGCAATAAATCTTATAAATTCTTATTAAACCAATTCACCGAAACATGGATTGATCCATAAATTATGAACAACTTTCAAATTATGGCCTTTTAATCAACTTTACGACGCAGGTTTTCCGAGAAATAACCCATTTCTGCGATTCGAACGCGATATTAGTGCAGCATTATGCAATATTCAATCTCTGATCTGAGTGTGACCAATACCATTGTTTTGTTTTGTTTTCCAGTCATTTCTTACATTGCATACAAAGTACCCAGTTACCTGTTACATGTGCTAGCCAAGTCTTGGTCAATAGCTTGTCCTATTTAACCCTTATATTACTGGAACCGACCTTATGCTTATGCAAACAGGTTAGATCCAGGCCAGCCGCCAAGTAAATTGGCGGCTGGCCTGTGATCTAACCTGTTTGCTACGCTGAGTGTCTTTCCTCAATAAAGTTAAGCAGAGATTTAAGGTTTTGAAGGCAAAAGACACAAACATCTATTTTTAGAAAATTTCGCAGCATTTAAATGGGTTAAAATGCAACGGTATCGAAAATGTTAATGTGGAAAGGCAGTTCGTGGTTTCAGGCGGGGGAATCACGCGACCCATGTTCGAACAAGATGGGCACGACCAGGTATTTTTGTTGTGTTTGAAAAAGATGTTGTTATGTACAGATTTTCTATAACTCGAACTTCTGATTGTCAACCTCGTCTATACGTCAAAGTAAATATGGTGTCCCGAATCATTTATATTTTATATCTATTTCTTAATTCTTCTAGACATTTGAACCTTCTGTATGTCGATAATTTCATGAAGTCCCTTGAACTTGAGGTATAGAGATTCTACTTGAGGTAACCCAAGAATAGGTTTCAGCTCCCCTTAATTCAGCTCCCTGTAATCAAGCTCCCTACAAAGACTAAGTCGAGCTGAGATGGTCGATCAGAAAACAGTTTGTCTGCGAATGGACTACTTCTCACGATAGCCAAATACAACCACTAGTAGTGACTACCGCTATCATTTGAACCCACCAGGAATTGCTCCTGCGATTTTTAACCCAATCAATTTGGAACCACTGTGACAAAAGGACTAATTAGTCATCCAGAGTAGCAATTTATCTTTATTGTCACAATGGCTTCAAACAAATGCCGAATAGAAAATATATTTTTCTTGTTATTCTATGCCGTATACTGTTGATGTGAACATCTTTGTATATGGGAAGTGGATACAGAAGTGGTCGGAAGCTACAGAGGATTTTTAACATAACATATTTTTAGTTCTTTTGTTGGTTCATCGTACCAACTATTTTACAGTTATCTATGGATGTCTTTCTCGACATAAATGGACAAAAATCCCTTATTTTAGGCCAATAGAAACCTGTCTTCATGGATGGCCATCGACAACCTTTTAGTTAACCGGGAGACTACCTCTAAAGGGAGTCAAACTCATGCGGAGAGGGGCTTTATGATTTAATGTTATTATGATTAAAATACATTTCATGCGCTATGAACATAAAACAGTGAACAATAGTTTTCGATGCAGGATTCTCACAAATTATAAATCATTCTTTATGAGGAGAGGGAGGTATTTAAACAAACAAACAAAATACTTAACTGCGATTGAAATTTGTTGTGGAAATACAAACAGCGACAAAAATTTATAAATGGTTATATATAGCAGTGATGGTGATGTAGAATCACAAAGAAATATCTATCCAGCACTTTATTAATTACCCAGCGCCTTGGCCAGCCGTTATTGGAGGATAGTTCAAGGGACTCCCACTACTAATGCAGGGCAGTTAGGAATTCAGAGCAATCTATCCGTTCGTCACAGTAGTTTCTTGCTTGTTTTTTTCTATAGCGTATGCGCGGGTACATGATTATGGAGCAAGGAGTTAATTCAATTTCGGAGCATGCTGAAAACCAATTTTGTAATCTTTATTGTTAGTTTTATTTTCCTCAATTTACTTAATATAGGAAAATTGGACTTCTGATCCAGAACTATTTAAAACGCCTTATTGTGTTGTGTTATCAAAAAATGAATTCTAATAAGGAGCATCCGTTTTCTCACATGAAATCGTGAGAATTAATTGCATGAATGCTCTATCTACTCCGAAACTGGTCTAATATGATCCGCATTAACTTTTCAAACCTCACGTAGCAAAAGACTGTCAATAAATGTCATTCCAGAATCGTCCATGATGAAACTATAAAAGGTCTATGCCATGTATAAATGATCTTTACAGTATTCTTAATACACGAATAATCAAACGCCCACGTGGTACGTAAATATTCGAAACCTTTGTGATTGTGGTTATGATAAATGAGAAAGATTGCGCCAATCTGAACACATCGGGTTTATCCAATGAAAACACCTCTGAAATAATAGGGATGACGCCATATTGGTTCCCGCGACGCCATATTGGTTCCCGCGAGAATGACGTCACTTTACTTTCGTGTTTAAAAATAGATCTTAAATGTGAAATCTAAAAAGTCGTTAAATTTGATTGAGGAAACAACTTTACATGTCACAACCACAATTTTGCCATTTGGTATGAGTGACTGATAAAAAGATTATTTAAAAGGATGTCCAACCCTTCCATACATTGAACTACTTAACTTGCACGCTTAGAAAATGTGTTAATTGCCGGATGCCGATTTACCCGACAAATTGTAACCCTACACTTATATCCGAGGTGTATTTCACAGCTCACGGAAATACCCGAGTAGTTCCGATTGAGATTGCGCATCACGAACAAAGAATACTTTTGTCACAATGTATTTCTGACGCAACAATTGTAAAGCTAACAATGTCTTTTATAGTGATAACTGAGAAAGGTTGCGCAACGCGAGCAAATTACCTTTGTATAACAACGTTTTTATGACCCATCAAATATAAAACTAACAATGTCTCTCAGACGCGTGTGCAAACATACGGAATACTTAGCCAATACGATATTTTCTTGCAGCAATCAGTACATTTTGGTGATGTTTACAGGCAACAATGACTGCCGGAAATTGCCAAGGGGATCCGATTGATTACGCAGCCGTTCTGTTGACATAATGAACTTGACGAGTCTCGATTTCGTATACCATTGATTGTCTTTCTCGGAGGCACGCACTCGTTTCCAACCGTTCACAGTCCCGTACTAGGATCGTCCATTTCCAGCAATAGCTCCTCCTCTTCCAGCAATTTGTCCTCTTCGCTACACCCAGTCCCGGATAGAAACACAACCATCTGCTTCGCGCTAGGGCTCCCTGACACGGGAGATCGATCACGTGATGGATGCTGCATCGTGACGTCACTTCCGTTCTGGTAGCTGTCTTCCTCCCGAAGGTCGGCGGCCATGTTGACGAACCCTGTATCTTGCTCCATGTCTTCGTCGTCCGCATCGTCGTCTGTGTTGTCGATGTCCGAGTCGAACGTGTTGTTCATGATTTCGTAGGTCTCTGTGTCGTCGAATTCCCCGTCTACGAGGCACTCTTCGTTGGCGTAATACTGTTCATGTGACTTATCCGTGCTGACATCCGGTACGGCGGTGGCCATTGGGGTTTCTGTAAAAGGAAATGACGAATGGCGTAAATAGCCTTTTCTGATTGGTCTGTATATTTATTTCTCCTCGGCGCAAACACGTATTTATCACACGGGTGTTTAGGATGCGGGCTCGGTATAGCATGAAGTCATCGCGAGCACAGTGTAATTGTGCCAATATGTGTTATTAGTATAAATATCAAATTAATATAACACAATGAAGTATTCCTGATTCGTCTGCGCATCTCCTCTGCACATTTGTGTCTATTTCTCAGGGTACCGTTTTACTAAATATTTGATATACCCTAAATTTGTTTAAGTTCAAAACAGCATTCCCTCTTATTTCAATATTGGGCCAAACAATATAGCAAAGTAACACGTCACTGGAATTGTCTCTACGAGACGCTTCCAATGGTGTGTCACATTGAAATATAACCAAAACCCTAGATAGTCATTCCTGATGTGTTTGTGTGCATGTATTTTATTCTCCTCGGTACATTCGCGTCTATTTCTAAGGGTACCTTTTTTACTAAATAGTTTGTACCTACAATTTGCGTAAGCTCAAAACAACATTCCCTTATTTTCATTTAGGGTAAGCAATATAGCAAAGTAGCATGTCACTGGAATCGTCTCTACGAGACGCTTCCATTTACGTGTCACAGTGCAATAGTGTGCTTCCATTTAAGATACTATCAAAGCTTATCAGTTTTGACTTACGCAAATATCTTTAGTTTAAATTATTTAGTAAAACGGTACTCCGGGTGTTTAGGTTGCGGGTCTGATATAGCATCGAGTCATGACAAACACACTGTAATTGCACATTCATGTATATGCCTACCGCATTATCAGACTACATATCGAATGCATATATCCAAGTTCTATATATGTATGCCAAACAGTGAGTTGCTCGATTAATTAAACGCCATTTTATATGAAAGTCACCTCTTTCTATTTTTATGAAGAATGAATGCTAAAACTCGTAAGTCGGAAACCAGCGGTTAAGTTTGACTTTATTTTGATGGTAAAACAAGATAATTGTTCAAGGTAAATTTTTATCCTTTATTTTCGAACACGTCTTTTAAACGACTTTCTTAAACAACGTGAAAAATCCAAATTTTAGTAGTAAAAGAAAAGATCACAGTTAATACTTTCCTTAGACCTAGTGCCGGAAAGGTCAGCCGTCATTATTGCTAGAATTATTCGCATCACTAATAGTTGAAGCATTGGTATTTTCAGAGTTATGACATTGCAGGAGGGTCTAACTAATGACTAGGCCCCCCTATGCCATTCGTAATAAAGCTTGTCTAGACTTACGTCTATGAGAACAATCTCATATTTCGCTGCATGAATAAAGACGCTGTAAAACCAATTGTTTGACTCTCTAGAGCATAAAAGAGGGAAACAATCTTTTGCATATAATGTATCAAAGTAATACATGATTGAGTCAATGATCAAGGTGTATATCTGTGTCCAAACAGTTTATAAAATCATCACTGCGACAAATCTTTCTTGAAACCAGCTTTACAGTTGGTTGGTGCTAGATACAAAAACGCAAGTACACCAGTTTGAATTTGACAGGAAATTATACGGAATAGGGGACCTGTTGTTAACGATAGTTTTTTTCAATTAGTTTGAATGAGTATAAGTATACGGCATACAATGTAACCCGTTTTTGGCACACAGCAGTTTTGAAGTTTTGTCGACTCGCGGGATCGCTTTTCGGCAAAGGCTATCATCGTGACCTGTTTGAACCTCGTAATTACCGATTTTCGACAGTGTTCCGTCTGGTTTTGGTTTTATTTTAAAATCGTGATTGTTTCACATTTTCAAGTACCCAATTCAAGAAAATTGAACATGCACACAGACAAAAGCAGAACAGTCGGTTGAATATTATTGTAATGACGAGAAACTTTGTCTCAATAAAATATTCGTATTCGAATCCATCGGTTACCTATGACAACGTTGGAGCGTTTTGCACACCGACAGAAGGCGACGAGCTTCCTCAAGACTCGGCTGTACCCCCGCCTGTATGACTTATCGAAGAAGGCGTAAACCAGCGGGTTTATAAGGCCTGTAATAATGGTGCCCAGCATGGCGTAGCCGATAGCCCGGTCGCTGATAGAGATCCCGCCGAGAACCAATATGAGCATCACCTGAAAATGAAAACATGGCGGCACTTAGGTTTAAAGTAGATTGTGCATAATCTGCAATTTTGAAACTCATTCTTCCGTCGGATTAGTTCGGTCGTTCTCGGTTTACATCGGTCTAGGCCGGAACTATTCGGTTTACACCGAATAGTTCCGGCCCCGACCGATGTAAACGAATAACGAAAGATGTAATCCGGCGAAAGAATGAGTTTCAAAATGGCGGATAATGGGTTTTCTACCTTGAAGACGAGTTTTGTTTTCCCATACATCAGGGTTGTTATTGGGGTTTTCTTTGTTAAGAATGACAAACCTATACGTAATTTCTGTGCTCCACACTAGAACCTCTGGAAAAATGTAACAATGAATGATTAATAAGATAGGTTTGACACGCAGTTTCGACAGTATTGTCGTTATAGTCCCCGTTTTGAAACAAGACAAACAGGTTTTAGGGACAAAATGAATGTGATAAATGAAGGGATTGCGTGCAAATGCGAAGCATGGATTCCCACGCACAAATCAACATTCAAACTTCGTTTCCCGTGGAGAGCCTGGAATTCAAAAAAGGAGAGGCGCCAATCTAATGATATTATAATGGTATAACGTAATGGTTCCGCTTTTTTGGGTTGAATGTCAAATTGGAATTGATGTCATTGCAATCGCACCAAATTGGAATTAATGTCGTAACAATTGTAAAATGTATCGATTCATGGACATTTGAGAATTTTGCAATTTAAGTGGTAGGATTGGTTGATTCAAACTGAACATTAGATTTATTTGATCCTCTCTTGAGCTCAGTCAATCGAGGTGCCTGAATTGGTTTTTCTGCCGTTTTTACCAGTACTCCAGTAATATAAATACTTTCAGTTCGCCTATCCTTGGTATTGTGTACGTTTTACCAAATACAACGAGGAAAGTATTTTCGTATGTCAAAAGTTCTCAAAACCGATATGCATGGACAATATCTTAAACAAAAGTACAATAGTGTTATCAGACGCATCATTGGGAGGCGTCTCGGAGAGACAATTCCAATGACGTGTACCTTTGTAATATTGTGTTTCTCATTATCGAAACAATAGAAGGTAATGTTGTTTGGATCTTATGCTAGTTCTGGGTTTTAAAATTATTTACTTTTCATCTATTGTAACGGACTCTTAAAGCAAATCATATTCACTCTTGATGAATGCTTCCTGGATATTAAACAAGTACTCGCGCAGATTTGTTTCAGGAATTGTATTAAGTGTATCTAGGTCGTCACTCTCATCCTGTATGTCTATCAAATTTTGCTTTTTATGCATATGTATAAGTTGTAAATATACATGTCATTTTAATAGCATGCATGTAATTATAGAATTGTAATAACCATGAGCCTATGTGCTTAATGTTGAAATAAGATCATGTAATGTTAGTATCTTATGTTTGTTGACTGGTCATTTATTCACCACGTCTAACGGGGATGGAACCCGAGGCTCTCGGAACAAGAGGTCACTGCTCTACCACTGCACCCTTGTCGCCACCGCTAGTTCTTAGAATTAGGATGTTAAGTAAAACGCATTCACCACGACTTTTAACAGCGCCTGATTTGGTCGCAAGAAATCAAATTTAACACTTTTTACTAAAATGATAATTGAATAGAGAATATCTAAACCATTGATTGCTTTCCCAAATGAATTGATAATTGATGAGAGACGAACAAAGCAATGTCTGATGATTTTATACAACATGGAAAAAAAATCGCAAAATGGTAGTAACCATCACTTATTACGTCAGAGATAGACAAGTCCATTTTTTTTTTATAATCAGTCAAACTCACTCATCCAAGAATGAAAGGGACTTTCCTCTTACTTTATATAACTCAAGCAGTCAATTAAAAAAAAGGTTACAAAAGAAAAAAGAAAACTATAGAGAATTTAGAACAGAACACCTTTGTATAAGCAATTTTAACATAAAGTGTTATTTGCTAAAGTTAAGAACATGTTACTTTTCAGGATCTTCGCGACAGGTGATTTCAATTTTGTGCTGTTTAAACATTTCAAACGCAATCAAGAAAAATAGCTAGAGAGATAGAATTCTTACAAAACCCTCGGAATTGTAATTGGAACAGAGTAAAACAATTATAGCAAAAGCAAATGAAATTAAGGATACAAAATTCAATTTGATTGCACACAACACCAAAAGTTTAACAATAATCCCAAAGTCTTCGTATGAATAGACAAACTCAATTGCATTTGGTCTATTGGGTATTTACATCGCATAAACAGTATTCTAGTTATAAGGCTTTGCATGGATTATCATGTATTGACAAACTTAACTACCCAGCTCGAGTAGTGTAACATAAGGATAAAACAGTTGTAAGGAGCAATTTATCCTTTTGTCGCAGTAGTCTACTGCAGATGCGGTAATGTGAGGCATCATGGAGTTCGAAATGTATGGCTAAGCAGACATTAAACCTTTCTAACATTTCATTGAATGGATTACAAGACTACCAAACAAAACCAAACCAGGACATGTATTTCTGTAACAGAATAGTAATTGCTGTTAAAAAAGGGGGGAAATGCTTATAGAAGTAGCAAACATCTCCTTTACCTACAACAATCTCAAAGGGTGTCTTATCCAGCCATGTAAATGACCGACAAATAAAGTGCATTTTACGGCAAGAATTTAATAAATGATTCTCGTTCTTAATAAATCCTTTTCGTACAAATGTTTCCTTGAGATATCAAGAAACTAAAAGAAACACTCAACTATTGACGGCCATGATTAGCAGAGTGGGTCGGTACGACGAATGATATCATAACTTGTGTTTTCAGATAACGAAGATCCAATTTGTAAATATTGTCTGCAAGAAAAAGACGTAATTGATTTCGAGGGTTGCAATAGTTCTCGGTTTTTATTAACCTGTGTGTTTATCTGTTTTCTAGATGTGAGAGAAGGCAGTGACTTGTAGTTTTCGTGACATTGATTATTTCTGCTTAATACTGCTTAATACGCCAGAAGGCGTTAGAAACCATCTGTGTCTTCGGACGATTAATGTAATTAAATGTGAATTTCTAAATTTCATAATCCATGTGGGGGAATCCTGTGACCAATGTTTACGATCTTATGTCCGAACAAGATGGCCGCGCCCATGACGGAACAGGTATTTCGCCTTTTTCATCTACTTTTGCCAATGATAGTCACATTATCCAAAAACTTCGCCTGTCGACTGCAATTGCTCTGTCAAGTGTTAGACGTAACGCCGTTATAAAGCATGGGCTATCATATACCACTAGAACCGGAAAGTTGAATTCATCTTATGCGGGGTACTAAATGTGGCTATCATGGGTAAAAGTAAGTGAAAAAAACAAAAATACTTGTGGCGCGGCTATCTTGTTTGGACATGAGATCGTAAATATTGATCACGATGTTCCCCAACTTGAATTATGTATTAAAAGTTTACATTAATCTACGCATTGATTTACTTGTCCTGTGATTGTCGTCTGATGTTGCTTTAGATTTGTAACGGTCACAAATTCGTATATGGGGGGTATGGCTGAGTTACACCGTTTCATTTATCATCCTGCTTCTTTTGATTCATCAGTACTATGCTAGGGCACTGAAGAGTTTTAACGAGGAATCCATGAGTCCAGTGGTGCTGCTTGGGCACGAACCCTTGAGTCCCATTTGGCAACACAGGACCAACCATGAGCGTCAAACATTGGAAAGCGAATGCTTTTGCGCGAACCATTCTTAAACTTTGTTTTGTTGGCGGACCATTAATTCAAAAGTGAGTCTGTATTACTTTGATAAACAAGTCAGCGGCTATGGAAGGATATCATGCGGACAAAAATACAAAAGAAACATCAATAACCTGGAAAGGTGCACTGATCACGTTCATAATTACGTGTATACTGTTGTAAACGGCGGCAATAATAACTTCAGCAGCCATTATATAACATCGTATTCGTTAATTTGTCATTGTGTTACGAAATCAGAAGGCTAGATGGGAAAGTCAGTCCTTGATGTAAATCAGAAATGATGTGTGTGGGTTCTATTATATGCACGACGCCGTGTTATATTAGCCAGAACGGACTCGACCGAAGGCAAGGGTTTTCCTGCGAATTTCTGTGAATTACCACAGTTCTGTACAAGGACATACATGGAATAAGAAAGAATTAAGCTTGCAACTAGATTCGAATCTTTGGGCGGGTTATATTAGCCACAAGACAACGGACTCAGTAGAAGGCAAAGATTCGCCTTTTTTGCATGGAACAACCGCAGTTCCGTAAAAGGAAATAAAATGATATATGGAATAATGCAGCTTGCAGTTAGATTCGAATTTTTGAGCGTAAGAATATGGGACGTCTTTTTCTTGTATTATCCCTACTGTGATCATAAAATGCTCTAAGGTATATTCTGTAGAGAACTGCCGAAACTATTGTGACAAATGGGTAAACTTAGAGCAAACATGAAAGAAAGAAAGAAAACAAGATCCAAGTGTTTCCTTGCTACATAACCAAAATGATTGGAAACAACGATTTTCTTGCTTTTTTCGTGGCAGTGATTTCAGTGTTTAAAAAGAATTGACAACGATTAGAGATTTAATATTTAGAACGTTTGAACATGTTCCTCTGCAAATCAAAAAATCAAAGCTTTAATCCGTTTACAAATCCTATTGGATGGAAACACTTTAAAAAGAAAAAAAGAGCAAAGAACGGGAAAACTTTGTTCGTGTGTTCATTTGTTCATTTGCCGTAAGAATGCCGTCGTTTTTCACCAAACTTCTATGGTGTAAGTAGATACAATCAATTTATATGAAGCAAAGCTAAGCAGCAAACGAGATAATTCTGCCACAAAAGACCTTGCCATACTGATACCGTGTGCATGATAGAAGCAGACGTCCCGTTTTTGCAAGACTGTCTGTGAGGGGGTTCCATTTGTATAGAACATAGTCTCGGCCAAGTCCCAAGAGAAACGACTGCCTTTTGTTCGAGAATAACTATTAACGTTATTCAGGGAGGTATTTGTAGATGGCAGAATATTCCCCATGTTCCTATTTGGACGACATTGATTAAAAGTGTTCAATGTATGAGCTTAATCCATTACCAGACAATAACGACATTTGACCAGATTGTTGCAGACGACTCTGAAAACATTGTGGGAAATGGAGAAATTGCTTTTAACGGGCAATTTCTCCTTTTCTCACAATATTTTCTTTCCTTTCAGACGATTAGTTGTCGTCTGCAAATCTTTCAATTTGGAACAGTCGGAAATTTGGCGCTAAGTTAAGGGTAAGAAGATTGTATCAACTTTAGTACTAACTAAGGTAATTATGTATGTTCGCTTTTGTATTGTTGATTTTGCGAGTGTTGTCCAATCTCATTAATCATATTCTGGGTGCGCGTTGTTGTTTTTTATATATTTTTTTTACATATTCTTTATATATGTTTTACATACAAATGGTTATTTTTCTCCCTTTTTCTGAATCAGAGAAACTTCAATAACGGTTCAACTAAGTTGCCCCTGACTAGCTAGACTCTGTGGGTTCTGGAAAAATTGGCATACAACATAGTGATCAATGACTTGAAATGAGACAAATTGAACCTCTATCTCTATTTCTGAGAATTAATCACAATTTCAAGCAACACATGCTTGTCTTTTTTTGCGTGAAAAATGATGAAGCCACCGGAAAGATTTTTATCTTTATCGACACTCGGAAAGGGTTTAAATATGCAATGTGAAAGTTAACTCAGATGACCTAACCTTTAATTACATTACAGTAGGAGAATGGAACATCTACGGTTGGAGCATTCGGAATATGTAAAAATATGCATTATGAAAAACACTACATAGATTCATCCCATTTGCTTGAATAGGAGCTGTATATAAGAATGCAATAAAGTTTACTATTGTATACTGATCGACAATTGCTCTCAGACATCGGAATACATTTGATAACCCCATCTCATAAATGTGCGGCTTACTTTTATGATTACCAATCCTTCACATGAAAGGTGATTTCCAAAATGAAAGCGATACGTTTCAATATCATTTTTATTTGTCAGGTTATATGAACTAGATCTATACTTTCTAAAGCGGTGTTTAAGATTGTTTAATCCAACCCATAAATTCTGGACGTGGTTAATTAAACGCATCACACGAACGATTTAGAATGGTTCTACTTTTACTCATTACTTATGATTGTTAAGTATTGCAACGTACACATTTTATTGAAACGTACACCACACTGCACTAGTGCAAGTGATTTATAGGCGGAAGGTCCTCTTTTTTCTTCATTTCATTTTAATTTATTCTTGTTTTTTGGACCTTTTTTCGTCAAACCTATGGATAGATAAGGCCTACTTATTTAAAGATAATCAAAACTAATGATAATTAAAACAATCGCGTTTGAAACATACCATATTCGGGATCCAGAAGAAGTAGAAAAACGCCGTGACGGTCTGGACGAGTCTCGCCGAAGCGAGGTACCCAACCGTCACGAAATCGCTGTCCACTAACAAATCGTCCTCGTTGTTCGACACACGGAGAAATATCTGTACTTTGATCCGCCTACGTAACTGTGACGTCATACACATGCACAGCATGACGCAGGCAAAGTTCAGCAGCCCGATGACGAGATAGATGTACAAAGCGATGGTGTTGAGGTTGGTGACGACGGACTTGATCTCCGGGTAGATGTGGCATGACGTTGTAACGTTCAACTCGGCGCTTCCGTTTACGTTGACGTATCGACGGCTGGAGATGCTGGAGAATATCAGCGGCGTGAAGGAGATCCCGAAACACGCGAGACAAATTAGACCAACGATCACCATGGTGATCTTACGATCCCACTTCCGGTGTCGACTGGAGGAGGATGGTTCCCGTTTCGCGATGTGAAAACCCTGATACGTCACGAAAACGGACATAACGGAAATGAGGAAGGCGGAGAAGACCTGGAACCAGACGACGGCGCATTGATACATGTTACACGTTAGTGCGAACACCTCGTTGGCCTCATTCGAGTAAGGAATCAGCGCGAAGGGCATGGAGAAGAGAATTAAGGACACGGTCCCGCAGCTAAGAATGAAGATGATGTCATCAATGGTGGTCTTGTCTCTTGGTGACTTGTAGAAGGAGATGACGTAGATGGGTAACACGTTTATGAATATCATTAACACTTCGATAATTGTGGTGAGCACTTCGGTAACGTCCAGAAACCCCATCATGTAATGTTTCTGGCACCCCTGTAGAAGAAGAGTGGATTAAAAACATTAATAGAAGGTTTGGATTAAAATGCAATGCACTTCGAACATTTTTTTTTTCAAATACAAACTAAATACAATGTACCTAAATTCTCTCGTTTTGGGATTTTTTTCTTTCCAATTCGGGATGTGTCGAAATTACTGACGTTAGGTGTTTTTTGTTATTTTTTTTTCAATGTCAGTCGTGCATACTTTCGTAATCAACTATGTGGATGGAATTGTTCCAGGGCATCTGCATATAAAGGTGTATGAGCTACATCAGTTTGATAAAGATAATTTTCTTCTTTATGTAGGGACTTCGACGCCATGCAAACACCTCTTTTAGAACATCAAGTTACAAGTCAATATCCTTACCCAATGGGCAACACAGGACCTCACACAGTGGTTGATCTAAGGATACAACGTATGTCATTACAACATAGAGGATGTATGCCATTCTGTTCTGAATAAAAAAATCTCATATTTTAGAGAGGGTCCTTGCTCAGTTTACTGAATGATTCTTTTGATACCGTTTACTGTTTTGGTACTTGATAACGGCCTAAGAATGTGACTCCTACTGCTTTTGATCCGAGTCCAAGCCATAGTGATGCCGTTGTCAATGGTAAGGCAAGAAATCGCGTATTGCGGAAACTGACCGCCATTTCAGGCGAGAACAAGAAATTGAATGTTAAACAGAGACAAAAGTTCATGTCGCAAACGCTTCGATAAACGTAGAAATCGGACTCAAATATTTACTTGGGCTCTGATATTATCCAAGCAGAAATTACCACTGACAGAGCTTTGAAGAATCAGACCTGTATGGAATGGATAATGAATGGTGTCGGAAATATTGGCGATAGCTATTGGAGATCGAAAGGTGTCTTGTTGGACATTAACCCATTACTAAACAACATCGACGTTTGACCAGTTTGTTGCAGACGAATCTGGAAAACATTGTGAGAAAATGTGAAATTGCTCTTTACGAGCAATTTCTCATATTCCCACAATGTTTTCTGCTCTTTCAGAAGATAGGGTCCTGCGTGGCTCAGTGGTAAAGGTGGTGTACTTAGAACTAAGCGGTCCCGGGTTCGAGTCCCACCGAGACCTCTGTTATCTTGGGGGTGGCCTTTGGCAGGTCACTTCAGAGCCCTAGCCTAGTCCTGGTGGAACCAGGCAAGCCGTTCCAAAACTAAAAATGTCGGTACGGCACTGACGAAGAGCACCCATATGGGACCTGTTTCAGATACCTACTTTAACCATAACTAACTAAATCTACAACTATTACTATTATTTTTCATTTTCATTACATTTCGAAATGTCGTCCGCAAACTCTTTCAAATTGGGACAGTCGATAATTTGGAGGTTGTAAAGGGTTAACGGAAACTGTGACTTCTATAACGTGAGCGCCTTTATTTACAATGTATCAATATTCAAATATATCTTACCTCTATATAGATAATTCAATATCTTCTCGCGTCATATTGATTGTTCATCTAATACGAGCATGGGTTTTCTAATCCTTTATGTCTATACTCCACTAAAATCCACCGCCACAAGGAGAATAATTATATAATCACCAATCAACCCTTTACCAAATATCAAATTTTCGCCTGTCCCAAATTGAAAGAGTTTGCAAACGACATCTCAAAATTTGATGAAATTGGAAAAGTAATCTTCTGGTAGGGCAGAAAACATTGTAGGAAAAGGGGAAAGTGCTCGTTACGAGCAATTTCTTCTTTTCCCACAATGGTTTCCAAAGTCGTCTGCCACAGAGTGGTCAAATGTCGTTAGCGTTTGGTAATGGGTTAACAGACACGATAGTTGGTAATGAATTTGCACGACATTCGTTCGTGAATTTTAGCACATACTCCATAATTACGAATATCCCCGGAAAATAACCGAATGATCCGTGCACCACATTATTCCAGCAACATAGAGAAGGTCTGTTTTCTTGAACCACACCAGTCTGGGGTAATTGATCCTATAGCTTGGCGTATCTCTCTCTTATTTGTGAGACAGGAATGATCGCTCAAGGATTTCAGTGGATGATCAAATACGATAGGAATCGGGGTACCGTTTTACCAAACAACTTAAGGAAAATATTTGCGTAAGTCATAACTGATAAACATGGATAGTATCTTCAATGATAGTACAATATTGCAATGTGACACGTCATTGGAAGCGTCTCGGAGAGACGCTTCCATTGATGTGTAACTTTGTAATATTGCTTAGCTCAATAATGAAATAAAAGGAATTGTTGTTTTAGACTTACGCAAATCTTAAGCGTAAACTGTTAAATAAAACTGTACCCCGGTGTATGAGCGTGCGTTGTGCTTTGATGAAAATTGGTGTTCGGGGTTCGAAACACTGCCCGGTTTTTTATGAAAGCATCGCGATCTGGTGAATTAGTCTCTCCCCAATGATCAATTACGTCTTTATGGGAAAGCAGAAAGTGGTTTGAAAATAACATTCAGTAGGATAGGTTTGGAAGACACCAGGATACCTTTTTACTAAACATTTTATTATTAAAGTTTGCGTAAGATCAAAACAACATTCCCTCTGATTTCAGTATTGGGCTAAGCAATATTGCAAATTAACACATAATATCCCAGACGCTTCCAATAACGTGTCACATAACAATATTGAAGCTTCATTTAAGATACTATTCATGTTTATCCGTTTTGACGCCAATAGTTTCCTTAAAGCCATACTTGCGCTCATTTACACTAAATTGTGAACGTTCTAAAATAATTAAAAATTAACATAAACTACTTTAAAGTCCCTTTTACATATAAATTGAGACTGTAACACATTCACATGATGCCTTTGAAATAGTGGAAACTATACGGTTTGATTACAATTAGCGATAAAATTAGGTCAGCCTAGAAACCGTGAAAACAAATAAAACACAAAGATTGTCCATTTTGAACGTTCACATTGTTAATATTGGATAAATCACAGCATTTTCACATGCTTCACATAATTTTTTCTATCCAGGTGATCGCCACTCGTTAATCTGAGCGCTCCTTGCTATTCTAGGTGATGTTACTCGAATGTAAATGATGAAGTTAAATTGGTGGGCACCAAATTCGTGAAAATAGCACTTTGAAAAATAGATAATAAATAGTGCAGGCGATATATTGTCATGATCCTGTGAATATTCGTTATGTTTCAACACGTTCTATCATTATTTATTACTCATATTACCCAGTTTTGCAGTTTTTTCTGAGCGTTAGTATGCCTAAAAGTCGTTTAGTAAACTGGACCCACAGCAGCATGAATTGGGACGCCGACCGCATCGGTATAACTAAAGTACTTTATTGAAAGGAACCATCTCACAGATTGTGTTCTGTGTGGAGCAAACGTTAGAAAGATGAGTTTAACCCTTTACCAAACGCCAAATTTTTTACTGTCCCAAATTGAAGGAATTTGCAGACCGTGTTTAACGGCATGGAGCATGACACAAGCGGATGGCAGTCGTCTTTGTGAAGAGCGTTCAGCTCGACACACGTGGGTCGTTGGTTCGGTTCTTAGTAGTAGCGGAGTCCATGTGGCGATCTTTCATGCATCAACAGTCGGCAGCGGTAACGAGTATAGATAAAGCGAACGCGTAAGAGATTGATAAAAGCATAAGAATTTGTCTCACAATCGGTTTAAAATCGATCAGATAACGATAAAACTTAAGTTAAAGCGGACAAAAAGGAACGAATTTTGACAAAAGAAAACATATTACTGGCAACCTAACGTGTAGGAGTCTTCACACGAAAATACAAACACCGTGACATCAATATGATAAAACATAAACCGTGACATCAGTATGATATAACATTAACCGTGTCATCAGTGTGATAGACAAAAACCGTGCCATTGTGATAGAACATAAACCGTGCCACCAATATGATAAAACATAAACCGTGACATCAATATGGTAAAATATAAACCTTGACATAAATGTGATAAAACATAAACCGTGACATCAATATGATAAAAAATAAACCGTGACACCAATATGATAAAACATAAACCGTGACATAAATATGATGAAACATAGACCGTGACATTAATATGATAAAACATAAACCATGATATCAGTATGGTAAAACATAAACCGTGACATCAATATGGTAAAACGATAACCGTTACATCAATATTGCAAAATGATAACCGTGACATAATTATGATAAAACATAAACCGTGACATTAATATGATAAAACATAAACCGTGACATTAATATGATAAAACATAAACCGTGACGTCGATATGATAAAACAATAACCGTGACATCGAAATGAAAGAACAATAACCGTGACATCAATATGGTAAAACAATAACCGTGACATCAATATGATGGTTAAAACAATAACCGTGACATCAATATGATGGTTAAAACAAGATTTACCGCATCATGTCCTTAAATGCGATTAATAATATCTGTTTTTAAATATAAACGGCTGCTTTTATTTAAAATGAGTGTCATTATTCTATTTAAAAAGCCACTTTCGAAATGTTTCTACTGAAGGTATTGACCTGGAAACTTGAAAAACAACGCTTAGAATACCAATACGTCAAAACTTTTCTCAGCATTATGGAGCCATGCTGCGTTTCGTATTCCCTTTAGGCAGTGACTTTAGTTCACTTGTACGGAATTTCAAATCGACGTGTATCTTCTGTTATCCCTTTACCAGAAGCCACATTTTCGACTGTTCCAAATTGAAAGTGTTTGTAGAAGACATTTCAAAACGTGGTGGAATTGAAATATAATCTTCTGATAGGGCGGAATTCATTGTGGGAAAAGGAGAAATTGCTCGTTAAAAGCAATTTCTCCTTTTCCCTAAACCTTTTTGAAAGTTGTCTGCAAACAACTGGTCAAATGTCGTGATTGTTTGATAATGGGTTAATTTGGTATTGCTCGGATTTTCTTCTATTTATTTTTCGTTTTTTCTCCAAGTTTAGAGAATCCATTAGACTACAAACAAATTAAAATTAGACTTTCAAACATAGTGAAATCCCCACACCCTAAGAACCCCTTTGGGACTTCCATTCTAGCTGTGTGTTTGTTTCATTTATATCGTGGTGCTCGGCTATTAACAAAGGGGGGAGAACCACATCCGCATTCTCCTTTGTAGTGATCTCCCTTTCATGTTGGTTAGGAGCTCTCGGTAGTGTAACAAAGGCAAGTATTCTTGGTCGTAGTCTGGCTTATTTTGGCCCTTCTTTGTTCTATACAAAAACAGTCATTTTGGCATGTTTACAGTACCTTCCATGAAAAGATTCAGAGTTAATCCTTGTTGTTTCACTATTCCACACTCTGTTCAGGCGCGTAGCTAGAGCAAACTGTACTATACGCCAAGTCATCCCGTAAGGCATGACCCGAGGCGCATAGCGCCGAGGTGGGGAGGGTCTGGGGGGCCTCCCCCAGGGATATTTTTGAAAACTATATGTCATTTTGATGCATCTGGTGAATTTTCAATGGTGTTTCACCATAGAGATTTCATCAAACAGAGTAACTTAATCTGTAATTTCAAAATTATTTACCTGAACAAAACAGTATAAAATACAACACCTTTATAAGGAAGAAAGTTTGAGTACATGGCTTAGCTACGAAAAAATATTTACGATGGATACTTTTCGTTTTGCATGATTTTCCGTTTATACACCCCTTCGCTAAAAGACGGTACCTAGCATTGCCTTGGAGTCATACCGACGGCTTTTCTTACCTCTTCTTTTGTTCATGAATGCGTTGTTTTGAAAAATATCTCTTCAACTTTCAGAATTTTTCCTTGAACAAAACTGATGCACATTAGATCATACGAGCGTTTCTGTTAGTGCCCGACACAGCGTAGCAGTATTTCTTAAAACAGAAACTAGGTTACTTTTTTATTATTCTCAATTCGCTATTTCTAATGCATCTACAACAAGTATAACACAGCAACCAAACACAATAACAATAAGTCTAACAATTATATTCACCGGTACACACGTAGATTAGTTTATGATTGACATAAAATCACTTTAAGCACAAGCAATAGATAAAAAATATTTTCATCGCAAAACTGAATAATCCCATAAAATAAGGGCTAATCGTCGCTCTCGTCGTCTGGTGATGACGATGTCGATGAAACTTTCTTCTTTGATCTTTCTTCTCTGTTAATGTTCAGAAGTCCAAGGCCAGAGAGTTGCTTGATTGTCATGGTGCTTCTGAGTATGATTTACCACGGACATTGTCAGGAGCATCAAGTCATTAGATTAAAATGTTTTTCTGTATTTTGAAATTAGCTGAAACACATTGTGATGCAGTCTCAACCGCTCGAGTCTAATATTACTAGGCTTCAATAAATGTTATGAAATATTATCTCGCAAACATCCTGCAAAACATTGTGTTGTACTGACAGTTAGATAGAGCAATCAAAATGGGAACATTCGACTTTATAGTGCATATAATTTGTGTTGAATTAGTATTTTCAAAGTGTCTAAGGGGATGCAGGTAAACACATTTATTTTCGAATCAGTAAAAATTGCGCCTTAAAGCGCTCTTTGCCTTGCAAAATTCTGACGTCCCGTTCAACAATCAGGTGGTCCATAAAGGACAGGTAGATAGTTTTCCGCCAAATGACGGCGTTGCTGCCGGAACACTTGTGCGATTTTTGGTTACGATTTTTGGTAAGGTTGTGGAGTTTTGACACAAAAGACCGTCAGAATTCTTTAAGTTCTTTTAACGCATATTTTAGAGCGGCACATGCGATTTTCACAAATAATATCATGAAAAAATCTTTAAACTTTTCAATTTCAATTTTCCGCCCTAAAATCTTTACTTGGTCGATTTTAGGAAGGGTGTAACTTTTGGGTTAAGTGTAATAAAGTCTGTCATCAGTTCTTGTTATTTCTTTATTTTATTTCAGGTACATCTATTAGCAAAATTTCACTTATTCGCATTTGAAAGTTTGTAATACATCATATTACGAAGATAACCATGAGTTTGATAAACCCATAAAATAATGTGACTTCAATGCGGCATGGTCAGTCAAATTGAAAACCTCGCATTTACAAAACTACTTCAGTCTGATCAAGTCTTCTATTTTTCCATTCACACAGACCTTACCAATATCAAGTTTTATTTCAAGAAATAATATCATATCAAGAAATTATTTCGACTAATGTATTGATAAATTTACGATAAAATTATGTACAGTTTTCATATTTGTTTATGATAAGCATGAGCAACAATCTATTGAATTGAAAAGAGGTTACACATGTTTAGATAATCATTTTAATGATACAATTACTAAAAGCTCAAAACAGTGTTGAAATCATTATTATTTAATCAAAGCATTTCTTCGTAACCAACCACATTAAAACCAATTTTACCTGTTATTTAAACAATCGAAATATAAACGCTTAAGGTAAAATCACAATTGAAACCATTCATGTAAAATAATCAAGTTGCAGTATAAAGTTGCGAGGCTAACAGTTATAAGGTGACTATATTCCGATTTTTTGCAAAGGCAAATAAACGAAACGTGTTTCTTTTGATTGTATCGATTGGGACTTTCTTTCATATAGAGCAATGTCGAACTTTTTATTTTTCATCATTTCTGTCTCATTCGTGATCAAGAGCAACATTTCTACGAGTATGTTAGAAATTAAAACAAAAACACAATTGATCTTGAGAACAACACGTATAAGAGACATTAAATCAACAGATTACTTCGCAATTAATTATACATCAAAATAAAAAAAAACATTTTCTAGCAAATCTTTGAACTATTTATCAATATAATTACAGGGGGAAAAGTCGTAAGAAAGTAAGTGAAATTTTCCAAATAGACCCTTATTGACGAATGTGACTCTAAAGTCTGTTCAAAAGTTTAATTCAAAGACCAGGGGTAGTCCAAAGTGGGTTTTTTTTTTTTTCGTTTCTTAAAAGAACCCTCATTTTACATTCTGCAATTCTGTATGACGTTTTTGCGTGATGACATGATGCACGTAAATGCTACAGAAAGTCATCGTCGGCATGAATCGTGATTGTCTAAATTACTACATTTTGAACAAATAGGTATCCAATGTAATTGTAAATATTACACCATTATGAACTAATAATTATCCAATGTGATCGTATGAATTACAACATTATGAACAAAAAGAAATCCAATGTGATCGTATACATTATATCTTTATGACCAAAACAGTTTACATTTTACAGTTTATTGTTACTCTCAGCACAAACATATATGTGATTAGAGGTGAAACAGTTACAAAACAACACATATTACCAGGCTGTTGGTTAGTCATATGCATTGCAATACACATAGAAAATAAGATAAAATTAAAGACGAAGAAAAAAAGAAAAAAGAAAAATACATGTGGATACATATACAATATGCATTCGAGCATATACATATAACTATCATTTACATGCATAAACATACACCAAGTGCACGTTCATAGTCACAGGCACTGACACAAATACATAACCACACACACACACACACACGTACACACACATACATATACATACTCGAACACATACATACATGTACATGGAAATAATTCTATGTTTCAAATTCCAAAGCAACAATAAGACTCTTTCTTCTTGAAAGAAATCCAATGTGATCGTATACATTACATCATATTGACTAAATAGATATCAAATATGATTATATAAACTACATCATTATGAGCAAATAGATATCCAATGTGATCGTATACATTTAATCATTATGAACAAATAGATATCCAATGTGATCGTATATAATACACCATTATAAGCAAATATATATCCAATGTGATCGTATACATTAAATCATTATGAACAAATAGATAACCAATGTGATCGTATACAATAAATCATTAGAAAAACTAGATATCCAGTGTGATCGTATACATAATACCATTATGAACCAATAGATAACCAATGTGCACGTATACATTGTACCATTATGTACAAATAGATATCCAATGTGATTGTATACATTACATCATTGTGAACAAATAGATAAACAAAGTGATCGTATACATTACACCATTATGAACAAATAGATATCCAATGGAATTTTATACATTAAGACATTTTGAACAAATAGATAGCCCATGTAATTGTATAAACTACACCATTATGAACAAATAGATATCCAAAGTGATTGTATGCATTACATCATTATGGACAAATAGATATCCAATGTAATCTTATTCATTAAGACATTTTGAACAAATAGATAGCAAATGTGAACGTATACATTACATCCTTATGAACAAATAGATACCCATTAACAAATAGATATCCAATGTGATCTATTACAATATAACATTATTGACAAGTAGAAATCCAATGTGATCGTATATATTACACAATTATGACATGTAGATTTATCAGTCCAAAATGCAGTTTGAAAATGAAGACAATGGATGCTGTTATCCTAACCTCTTCTTAATTTTGTTTCAAAATGTTTAAATTTGTACTGACTTGATGTTAAAATGTTTTTACTTTAAGTCAATAAAGAATCTTGAATCTTGATTCTTTAAAAAAAATTATTGATTAAAATATCTTAAAAAGATTAGGCTAATTCTGGAGCTGCATAGTTTGTAAGCAGCATAGTGCGAGAAATAGTGTAGACCAACATGAAAACATTTTCAGTTTAGTTTAAGAGGCATCATCGGTTTGTATGCATTTTATTGTATTTTATTGTCTTATTCTTATCTGGATCTACACTTTATACATATTTTCTTTTCCACCAACCTTCCATAGTAAAAGTGATTATAGGTTGGATTGATTTTTGTACTCAATTAGTGTCACAAACAACTCAATTTACACCTGTGGGTGAGATGGAACTTCGTCTGAAAAATAGATTGTAGACGAAAAGGGAATAAACCTTGTACATAACACTGCGACTAGTGGCACTCAGTAACATATGGAATTAAAAAATAAAGGGTTGGTGCGTATTTGGTCAGATAAAGAGAATATCAAATGGACATCCGTGATATCGTATTACGTATATTAGGCCTATAGGCCTTTTCAGAAACTGTTGTTATCTTTTCTTGAATACTCTTAATCGGAGATACGAAATTTTCGGTAGCTTCCGGTTTAAGACTTCCGGGTATTAAATGATAACAGCTGACACTGAGAAACACAGATAAACTGCTGCGGGTATTTTAACAATGCCGTCGCAAGTCGTGTTTGTAAAAACTACATTGGAAAGATTGTTGAGGAGGGGAAATATCAAAGTATATCCTTACTTCGTGTTTACCCTCTAGCGGATAATTTACCCCGTTTCCCGAGATAAAACACTGTATACCAACGCGGTTACAACGTTGCGATTCATTTTTATTGAGAAGAGTCGATCCTCTGCTAAAACATTAATTTAAGTATAGAATACGACGATGTAGATCTGTTTGATTATTGCCTTAACTTATGATAACATTATTTAAAATCCATTTTGCAATCTAACATTTTCAAATGATATTGTACCATGTAAATACAAACACAATGAACAGATGATATGATGCAAGCTGATCAACCCTACTTAATAAATGTTCCACTTTTTTATGGGACATTCCATCAAATTATGTCCAATAAGAGTGACAAATAAAAGTTAACTTATAAGAGATTATGGAATTGATTTTATTCACGATTAATGATCGGACTTCAACAATAATTACACCTACCGAGTCAACATTAGATTCCTCTGATTTAAAACATGTCCATACCATTCACTCTACTTAGAATTACTGTTTCCAAGACCCTTCAAGCAGAACGATTTGCCCTAATCTGACTTTGCAACGCCAATCAAAATATGATTCCGTCATTATATAGCAACCAATGGCATGCCTCGAAACCACACACAACTATGTGTCAACGAAACATGATGTGATGCGCGCCTGTGTATTTCGGCATGCTTCAAAAGATACGTATCTTTCACTTCGAGGGTTTTATTGCTTCTTTTATTGGTCAACTGCATAACGTAGGAAATAACATATACGATCTTTTTTATACCCTCTATATTCGACCAAATACGCATCAACCCTTTATGAGTTAATTCCCTATGTTACTGAGTGTCAGGTCGTTTTGTTATGTACAAGGTTTATTCCCATTTTGTATAAAGTCTATTTTACCAATTTTCACACCATTTCAGACAGAGGTTCCATCTCACCTACACGAGAAAATTGGGTTGTTTTTGACACTAATTGAGTAAAAATTCAATCCAACCTATAATCACTTTTTCTATGGAGGGTTGGTGGGAAAGAAAAATATGTATAAAGTGTAGATCCATATGCATCTAACAAATTATGCAGATCCAGAAGTATCTAAATCTTTTGAAGATATTTTAATCAATTAAAAATGAAATGAAAATATTTCTTTAAACTGTTGATCTTTTGGCAATTAAATCTGTAGACAACGTGGAAATTGAAACCTTCATGGGATGTAGACTAAATGGGAAGTCCTTATATAGAAAATTAATTTGCCTATGTTTCATATTTGTTGAACCCGTATGTCTTGATCTGCCGACATGTATGTTTAGTTTGTTCTGTTTTACCCCAATTAGTTATGACTTTATGGTTCATGCGTTGTAATACAGAATAACATTATGTAAAATGAGGCTTCTTTTAAGCAACGAAAAGAAAAAAAACACCTTTGGACCACCCCTGGTCTTTAAAGTAAACTTTTAAACAGATTTAAGAGTCAGATTCGGCAATAAGTTTTATTTTGGAACATTTCACTTACTTTGTTGACGACTTTTTGCCTTGTAATTATATTGATAAATTGTTCAAAGATTTGCTAGAAAATATTGTTTCTCTTACTTTGACCTTTAATTAATTGCGTAGAAACCTTTTGATTAAATGTCTCTTATAATTGTTGTTTAACAGAACAGTTTGAGTTTGTTTTGTAATTATATATCATTAAAATGATAATCTACACATTTGTAATCTCTTTTCAATTCAATGGATTGTTGCCAGTTTTCCTTCTTAATTACAATCAAAGGGTAAATTAACAAACTTTGGCTATCACAAGGATTAAGAGTCTTGATGCAAATTAACACCAATCTACCACGTTCGCACCATATGTTCTAGTCACACCCTTTATTGTTTTGCCGATCGAGAGATAGTGTAATTAACCATCGGCAATCTGAGGTCCTTTAAACATATGAAGGATCTCCACAATCCTGTGTCCCTCGTTATTTAGTGAGCGTTATTTGAATGTAGTTTCAACAGGTGGAAACAATGGACTGGGACTGTTTTCATAGCCCTTAATATTAGGATACGATACATCATCAAAGGTAGGATGGCAGAGAACCTCATATAACAACTAATTCTCTATTTTAGGTACTTTATTTGAATGACAAATTTCAATTTTAAAAAAGAGAATATATACTTATTGGAGAAACCTCTGCACATTATTGACAAAAGTGCTGATGTTTGTTCTATCTTATTAAAAATCCGTATATCGAATTTAATGCAAATTTGTAATAACATTCTAGAAATATGTGTTCCATTCATTCTTTCCTTCCATCAACCAGCCGATTAACACATTTTTGATCTGTCAAAGCATTTAATTCAGACAAAACATATAATAATTTGTCTTTTTTCACACAGAATGTCATGTTTTAACTGAACTGCGGTATGCTATTCGGGTCTCATTGAATTCAATTTAATCTAATATCCTTTAATAAACAGGCTTGGCAACAGCCAACAACAAATCATTCTGTTGATGTTTTCGTATGTAAATCTTTAATTTTGGTACATGAAGCTTATAAATTTCAAAATCCGATCGATAGCGATCGTTTTCTTTGCCTTTGCCCACATTCTTCTTTTGAAAGTAATACCCGGAAGTGGAGGTATTCCGAATGTGGCCCGATTTTTCAAAGCGAGACAAACCACGTTTCTGAAAAGGCCTATAGGTTTAGATCGCCGCAATGTATAGCAATCGGAACTACTCGGGTATTTTCATTGGATAAACCCGATGTGTTCAGATTGAATGTATAGCTAACTGACTAAATATCTGGTGTAAGCTACACTTACCATCAAAAGTTATACGGCGTAAAAATTCGAAGCTGGCATTAATCATGCATGAATCTGCTTGTCTGAACTAGAAAGATACATGGACTTTTCGGAACAATGTCTAAGCTTCTTTCACTATTATGAAACCCTACCCCAATTCGGAACACCTCGGCCATTTCTTAAAATAACCTCGGAGGTAATGGGGGGGGCCATCTTTGAAAGTAGGTCAGCAACGAAGGGCATGTCCGTTTGCAATCGTATCTACTCGGAAATCCCCGGTACAAGCCGGGGATTGCCGAAAAGAGCCGATTGACAAAATATGAAACAAAGATGTGTTGATATGATCATCTTTAATGAAAAGGGTAAAAAAAACCATTCAATTGTGATATTTAACCAATTTGTGTGTATTCAAAAACATATTTAGTGCCTGTGTGCATTTTGCATTATCCGCCGGAAAGAAAGGCGAATTACCCCAGGATTTCTGGTGTATTCATGTACTGCTTACGAGGTATATCTACCGACTTGTTACGGGGATTGCCGAGTAGATACGATTGACCCTACCCCCTTACGTTTTAATTTTTATTGCATTTTTCGACCACTTTAATTTTTCTTTTTCTCCAGCCAAGTATACGCCATGGCGTATTGGCGTATGCCTGGCTACGCGCCTGCTGTTGCCAATCAGAATTTGACAAGCAAACATATCGAAGATCAGCTACTTTTTTCACTACCGGCCATTACTTTTTACCTACCTCTTAAATCGCCTACAAAAATGGGTGGGTCAGCGAAGGACGTCTCCCTCAGCGCTTCGCCTTCCGCGAGAAGTAGTTCTGGAAAAAACAACAAACCAGGGGATTAAAACATGGCCAACACCCACAAAATATCAAAAACAGTCAAAAACACCCCCTCTTATGTCCTAAAAGCATAAAATTAACACTCAAATTTACATTCTAAATTTTCAAGAACTACTTTTTACTGTACAACGACCTCCGGAAGTAATTCTTCAGTGTACTCTGACATCCTGCGCGGAGTTTTCCACATCTGTTCCTACCTTAGCCTGGGGTCCTATACTCGCATTATTGCGGGGTATACGCACGGGCCAGGTCCCAGGCTATTCCTACCACCAAGGGTTGGTCAAGCCTGGTAGAACCATTGTCATCCTGTGAGTCTGTCAGGAGACTGATTCCCATACAATTTCGAATCTACTTTTTCCATATGTCCCAGTTTATGGTTTATTGCAACAGTCGATTTTTGTTAAAGTTGTTTATAAAAAGAAACCCGTAAATTGGCTTTTGAAATCGGCATACTATGCTATTCAGAATTTCAACCATTGTGACAAATGGAGTATTTGCTCACCATGAAAAATGTCTCCATTTGCCCCAAAGTTGTCAAATGGTTTCACCTTTAAAGAGTCAGTCCCTTTAAAAATACAGTGTTTTCCTGTTTCAATAGCAAATCTGTGATTTGAAAATCTGAAGTTTGAACACAATATGTTCATACCATATGAAAGCCCAATAAAGAGGAGTCTTTCGGGTTCTCATCGACTTTTCAAAATGTTTGTAGGAATACGAAACCTATTACTGTATCAGAAGGAAATGAAACAGAGGATTAAAGCGAATAACTCACATACAAATGATCTTTATCTTTTTGGCATGGCGGTGTTAGGAAGCATTCTATATTCTAGTATTATGTTACTTAATAAATCTATGTTGTCATTTTATGTGAAGAAGAAAATATCTATTAAAAAAAAGCTAAAATCCAAATCCGTGAGAAAGTCCTTTTAAAGTCGTCTAATTTCCCATTATAATAATGGTATATTAACATGGAACCATGAATAGCTGAACTATCACCGTCATATCAGTGAAAACATTTTGAACCATTGCCAAATGTGCGGTTTATTTGCATAGCCATTACAATCTCTACCCGATTAAAGTGGTTCCTGCTACGCTCCGTCCGTGGGACGATGACGCTGCATAGCCCTTTACGGTATATAGCGCCGTTCGCCGCCTTATCGATTACCGCATAAAACGCTTTCGCCGTTATACTTATTACCGTATAAAACCCATTTTGACGTTCTATCGATAACCGCATAGAACGCTTTTTGACAGCTGAAAAAGTGATTCAACTTTAACCCTTAATTACACACATAAGCAAACATGTCACTTTCTCCAAATTTCATTTTCCTCTTAAATAAATATGTTTTCTTTCATTTCCGATGATCCGATGATAAAATCATAGGGTCAAAGTTTAAACTTTTGCTCTAGAGAGAATCTTTTGATAATGGTCCCACAACACCCTTCTGAAAAAGACGCCATCAAATTGAGATGAAGGGAATTCAAATAACCAACCCAATTAATATATGAGAGACATTCAATATCCGGTCATAAAAGATCAAAACAATGCCGATTTGTAAAGACTCGATAAGGATTTCATGCAATTTTTTAGAAAATTAACACATTTCTAAAAATACCAGAGACATATATAACATGTTATCTATGTCTCTGAAAATACTATCCAATTAAAATGAGAGCGAGCATACGGCACGCGACCCGTAAACGATGTTTATGACACGGAGCTGTTGTTCAAAGTTGAAAAGCGAATGAAAATAAAGCCGTCGAATAAAGGATGTTATAAAGACGGCTACTTAAAGTATTATGTCAATTTCGGTGCTTCCGATCGCAGGTCAGACATCAATGTAGATTCAGAGCAGTCATTTGATCTCTTGAGCATGAAGATGATGGAATGCTGATAAATCTTACCAATTTGCAGACAAGCAGATTAGATTATTCCTCCGACTTTTACTACAACCACGAGGTTTTTGTAGATTCATCACCCATGGACACATATTTTACAGAAATATAAGCATGTTTCTTTGCCATAATAAATTGATTTTTACATGTATTAGAGGACCAGGTTTGACTACTTTATGAAGCAATATTGCGTTGAAAAACATTTTTTTTTTTAATTTGGAAACGGTTGTAATGGAAATAGAAGTAAAACAATTCCGTTTTGTTGAGAACTATACAAAGACGAAGCATGTATCTCCGTCATAAATGGCAGTTTTCGATATAAAATTCTCTGCAATTGATGACAAAACAGAAAAACAAATTGGGGATCTCTCAGGGGGAACATATACGTCATTTCATTACTTTTGATTTCGTATAATTCACACCGCAATACACAGTTTCATTGTTTGTCTAATTTTCTACACCTTAATCTTAATATGTATGTATCACTCAAAAAAGAAAAGAACATCAACTTAAAGGAAATTCTGTTCTCGTCGTCCTTTATTCTCTGTGAAAATACATTGGATTAACGAAAATTGCATTGATTTAGGTTTGATTAACAGTACCTGTTCTGCCTAGGGGATCCATGAGCTAAATATCCGTGCAGACAGTTAACCATTTATTGAGATGTGATATGTGGTAAAAACCTAAAATACAAAAAGATATCAATCAATACAATGCTTTTCCATGATAAGCAATTTACAGCTAGTTAGCTTAGTGGAAAACCACCGCAAATTACCTATGCTAATAGCATTCCACTAAGTGACCGAACCGTATTAATATATATATTTATATATAAATATATATATATAGATCTACTGAACTGAAAGCAATGAGTCGTAGACTATTTTAACTTTAAAATTTAGACAACAATGTGCTACCATACTTTTATACAAAATGTATAAAGACAATGAACATATAATAGCAACAGCTTATATTTATAACCCAGAAGCTGTAATAAGACTCTAACATGAGCTATTGAGACAATAACTGACGACAGCAGCATATTTAGATTCCTTACAATCCACTAAACGGCAGCTCACTACTTTTAACTATCAACTGACAATACAGCAATATGCATGATATAACATGACAAAACAATATGAAGGTTACGAAGAATTAGAATATACTATTTACTCGTATACGATAACCTACAGGTCCGAAACCTAGCAAGTACGAAATGAATTGGATGCGAACGGACACGTGTCTAAACGTAAACGGGTTAAATAACACTTCTAGTGACAAATATATTGGGCAAATATCTAGAAAACTATTCAATAATACATTCTACATTGTACTTACATCGTGGTGGACTGTTCAATCAAGAAAAGAGGGGCTAAAATGCTTTCTATAGCCGACCACGTTTAGAATGGCGCGTTCACCTTTGGGCAGAAGTGACTAAACAACGTAGCACCGCTAGTGCGCTACCATAAAATATGAAACCGCGTAAAATTCACTAGCGAACTAAAATAGGCAATACCAAAAATAAATCGAAAAGGTGAATAATAGCACACTCCTCACCTGATATTAACAATATCACCATTTATCCATGATTATCATTCAGCATACAGAATTTCAACATTATGATGTATAGACTTTACTATTCAAGCCGCCTCAGGTTCCAATAAGTCTGGCTAGAAATGAGGCGCTCACATCAGAGAATCAACCTGGCAACTGAAAATGTTAAACAAAACCTACTTTCTTATAACCCTGAACTGATAAACTCTCTCTAGACAAGCTTTATAAGTTCTACAACTGGACGAATAATTGTTGACACCTTGTCATTTCTGACCACTCGAAGCTCAACCTTCCTAACAAGATTATCATCACTAGGGAAAACCCGTTGCACACATGCCATCGGCCATGAACACCTTTTGACTTCGTTATCTTTCATGAGGACAACATCACCCACTTTGAGATTATCCTGAGTGGAAAACCATTTTCTTCTGGGTTGAAGAGTTTGCAAGTACTCTTTCCTCCACTTGTACCAAAACCTATCTGCTAAAAATCTAACCTGCTGCCATTGACTTTTATACATGTCCTTAATATCAACATCTGCACTTGGCAATTCATCATTGCAGAATTTCATAGTCAGAAGGGCTGCGGGACTGAGAATCTCAGGATCTGAAGAATCAGTACTAACCGGGACTATTGGTCTTGAATTGATAATTGCACAAGCTTCTGACATGACAGTGACAAGAACATCATGAGTGAGGTTTTCCACATCAGCTAAAGTGGAA
The DNA here is from genome assembly GCA_947846245.1 of Cerastoderma edule. Lineage (NCBI taxonomy): Eukaryota > Metazoa > Mollusca > Bivalvia > Cardiida > Cardiidae > Cerastoderma > Cerastoderma edule. The sequence continues at coordinate 29,183,255 of OX401407.1, read as the reverse complement.
TCAAGAATGCGTCGAGCTATACCTATCATGCGCTCCCAAGCGCCTCCCATGTGAGAGCTATGCTGTGGGTTAAAGTACCATACTGAGCCCGAGTCAAACAAAAACTTCTTTGTATGTTCATCCTCTACATTGATAGCATTAACATCTAAATCACCTGTGGCCCCTACAAAATTGGTTCCTCTATCTGAGCGAAACTGTTTAACATTCCCACGAATAGCTATGAATCTGCGTAGGGCATTTATAAACGCCGATGAGGACATCTCATCCACAACCTCAATGTGCACTGCACGAATTGTCAAACATGTAAAAAGCACTGCCCAACGCTTTGAGCTAGCCTGACCTCCTCTTGTGCGACGCGAGACGACCGACCAAGGCCCAAACACGTCAACCCCTACATAACTGAAAGGAGTAGCTTTCTGAATTCTGTCAAAAGGCAAGTCTGCCATCTTCTGAATTTGCATTTTACCTCTTAATTTCCTGCAAGTAACACAATTGTAAATCAGGGTCGTAACCAAGCGTTTTGCTCCAGTGATCCAGAAACCTGCTGACCTTATTGCTGCTTCACTAAGAAGGCGACCCTGATGTTTAACAGACTCATGAAAATGGGATACCAATAATTTTGATACATGGTGCTTTCCAGGTAATAGGATAGGATGCTTTTCCTTATCATTCATACGAGCTCTGCTAAGCCGTCCTCCAACCCTCAAAATGCCTTCACTGTCAAGAAATGGATTGAGATTCAAAATCGAACTACTCTTATCTAGAGCCTGGTGATTCTCCAACATTGATATTTCCTGTTTGTACACTTCATTTTGAACTTCCTTAACAATGAACTTCTCAACCTTTTGCTTTAGTTCTACAGTTTTAGATTTCTCACAAATATGCCACCCATGGCACTCTGATTTCTGTGGAAACGACCTAACAATATGACAAAGTACGCAGAGCGCTACAACAAGCCTGGACCAACTAGAAAACCGTTCAAATCTACTAGGACCAAGACCAGGCGAAGGTACGCCTTTTGGATCTGACTCCAACTGTGTAACTTTGACAACAACTGGTCTTATGTCTGAATCCTTTTCAGGACTCTGTAGCGGATATGCTTCCGATACGTCAAAACTAGCCTCATCCTGCTTCTGCAAAAATGGGGGTCCTGAAAACCAAATTGATTCACTCAATCTATCAGGTCTAACATCTCTAGTACCTACATCTGCTGGGTTCGATTGTGAAGCTACATATTTCCATTGGGAGGGAGTTGAAGATTGTCTAATCCTTTGAACTCTATTTGCAACAAACGTATAGAAACGTCTTGATGTGTTGTTTATGTAACCTAGAACAACACGACTATCTGAGTACAACCGAACAGCAGAGATGTCTACATCCAACTGTTTTTTGACAGTGTCTAACATTTCAGCAGCCAGAACGGCTGCACAAAGTTCAAGCCTGGGAATAGTATGACAACAAACGGGGGAAACTTTTGCCTTCCCAGAAACAAAACTGACAATTCTTTTACTATTTGAAACACCTACGACATAAACTACTGATGCTATTGCTTTTTCTGAAGCATCTGAAAACACGTGTAACTCAACACTTGACATGTCACTGAGATTCTTACCATCAAAGTAAGGACGAGGAATCTTGACCTGCTTCAAACTTTGCAGTGAACCGAGCCAACCATTCCATCTTTGCACCAATTCAGAAGACACTAAATCATCCCAACTGACTCCTGTAGCAGTCACATCTCTAAGAATGAGTTTGCCCTCTATTGTCACAGGTGCCAACAAGCCCAATGGATCAAAGATACTGTTTACGGTACTCAAAATACCACGGCGAGTGGGCCGAATATCAGAAGCATCTACTGTAAAACCAAAAGAGTCTGAATCTAAATTCCAACACACACCTAAGCTTCTCTGCAAAAGGCAATTCACCCTTATCAAAATCAATGCCTTTCAGATTTTTGGCCAAATCTACCTCTGGAAAAGCTCTCATCACATTCTTATTGTTGGACGAGATCTTGTGCAAACGTTAACCATGCAGACCGAGATCTGACTTGGTTCTAAGCAGCAGGTCAATTGCCTTTTCAGCTGAAGAAACAGAGGTGATACCATCATCTACATAGAAATCTCTGTTTACAAATGTTTGGACATCACTATCAGAGTCTGCAACCGATCTCCGCAAGCCATATGTAGCAATGGCTGGCGAAGGGCTGTTGCCAAAGACATGTTTGCACATTCTATATTCTATCAACTTCTGTTTTGGATCATTTCCTTCATACCAAAAGAATCTCAAGAAATTTCTATGTGATTTCAGCACACTGAAAGAGTAAAACATTTGCTCTATGTCGGCCATTATTGCAACTTGATCTGATCTAAATCGTGTGAGCACGCCTACTAAGCTGTTAACAAGATCTGGACCTATTAACAAGACCGCATTTAGAGACAGGCTATCACATTCTGCAGACGAATCAAATACTAGTCTAATCTGATCAGGCTTTTTGGAATTGTAAACTCCAAACAAAGGTAAGTACCAGCATTCTTCACACAGATCTAAAACCGGTGCAATCTCAGCATGGTAATTGGCAATGACTTTGCTCATGAATTCTACACAATGTTGCTTTTTCGTTTCATTCATGCGCAAAGACATATCAAGCAGTTGTGCACGTCTAAGTGCTTGTGACCTATTGTTAGGTAACTTAAGCCTAGGAGACTTGAATGGCAAAGGTGCTTCCCATTCACCCCTGTCATTCTTACTGAAACTAGTGTCCATCAGCTGGAGAAATTCCCTATCATCTACTGACATGGACAATATGTTGTCGTCGGCATGCCTAACGAAGACAGGATCATACGGATAATCCTGATCGCCAGGAATGTCAACGGAATACTTACTAGTGCATGGCTTGAACAATGATGGTCTACCATGTGGTAAACAATTGGTTTTGTTCACATTGACTACAAACTGAGAATGCATGGTTTCTAGACATAGCTCACCTATAACTACCCAACCTAATCCGATACGTTGTGCAAATGGTGTACCAACTTGACCAGTAACTTGCTCTAATATATGATGTGCATCAATAACATCTCTTCCAATGAGAATCAAAATGTCGGCATTGTCATCAACTTCTGGAATCGCTAACTTACTCAAATGTGGAAATTGCCGAGCTTGATGCGGTGTACAAATTTCCTGTTTGTTATTAGGAATTTCTGTACACTCAATCAAGTTCGGAATCTTGTACGAAACAGATCCCTCTACAGATTCTATGATACAATTGGTAGCAAGACGACCACTAGCGACTGTTGATCCTGTACAAGAATTGATTATATACTGTCTTTCTTGTGTATATACCCCTAATTTGTCAAACAATTCAGGCCTAGCAAGTGAACAATTACTCTGATCATCAATAACAGCATAGGTTCTCAATTTTTGATCTGAGTTAGAGTCTACACTGATATCAACAAGGACAATCTTGGCACATGATGCACCATTACAACCGTCAATGTCTGTACATTTACAAGACAACACTGTATTAGACTGTCTTTCTTGGCGCTCCCCACCATAGACTTGTGGCTCTCGACCGTTGACCTGGAACGCTTGACCTTTGACCTGTTGCCTTGGACTACAGCTGGTCATGTGCATCGCTGTTGAATGTTTCTTCCCACACTTGTCACAACTGATATTCTCAGGACAATTCTTGCCGACATGATTCACAGAAGACATACCATTAAAACACAATTTGAATTCTTTTAACAATTTCACTTTCTCATCATGAGATTTTGACAGAAATTCACGACACTCACTAAGATGATGACTAGATTTGTGAATTGGACACTTCTTTGTAGAACTTGGCTCGATCCTGTCAGCTTTGGACTCTGACAATACGCTGGTCATGTTTGTTTTAACAAACATTTTTGTAGAACGAGATGCTGGAGTAGATGTAGCCAGAGTGCCTTCGTGGAAGAAGCTGGGGTCATTTTTCATTCTGCACTGGGTATGCAAGAAGTTTGCGAAGAATGTGAATGGGGGGTAAGCAACTTCATGCGTTACTTTGTACTTTGACGCTTGCGATGACCATCTTTCCATGAGTGAGTACGGAAGTTTTGAGACAATAGGTGAAACACCTACAGAACTATCATAAAAGGATAACATCGTTTCATATCTTGGGTCCTCTTTCAGAGATTCTATCTCGGATACTATGTCATAAAGGTCATATAGCAGTTTATTGTCTTTTGGACCTAATTTCGGGAAGCTGGCTAGCTTCTTTTTAATTTCTTGTTCCACCAACTCTGGGCTCCCATATCTTTCATCGAGTCTATCCCATACTCTAGCTAGTGCGTCTGTTGGGTTTTTGGCATTGGCAGCTCTGATTGACTGTGCCTGTTTGCTGGATTGCTGTCCGAGCCACTTCACCAGCAAGTCTAATTCTTCAAAGTCAGAAACCTCAAGTTCTTTGACAATGCTTTTAAATGTTCCTTTCCAAGTTTGATAGTTCACAGGTCTATCATCAAACTGTGAAAACCTTGACAGCAAAAGTTCTTTCTTGATCAGGAAGTTACTACACTGTCTGAGAAGTGATTCATTGTTGGTGCTTGTTGACGGTATGAAAGTGGGTGCCGGCAGGGTTCATTGGCATTCTTGGTCCAACCGATTTACTGTTCTGAGCCAATACAAATTCAGCCGCTCTTGCTACTCCACTCTGCTTAGGAACGTCCTTAATAGAAGGAATGCCTACTGAACCACTAGAAGTCTCTGAAGATTCAGCTTCAACAATATGTTTCTGTTCTAGGAGCAAAGTTTGATCTGCTTCATACTCAGTTCTTCTGCGGGAGATTTCAGCAGCTTCAACAGCTGCCTGCTGTTCTAATATAGCTCTCTTCTTCTTCAATTCAGCTTCTCTATTTGCAAGTTCGAGCTGCATCCTCTGTGCATCGGCCTTTCTTGGTGTCGGATCACTATGAGCAGATCTTTTGGCCAAACTTTCTAAAATTGCCTGTCTAATACTATCTATTCAAGTGTAGAACTCTTGTGAAATCTCTGCAACTTTCAAACTTGTTTCTTTACATTTTCTTAACTCAATGGCACTCTGTTCAACTCGAGATGAGGATATAAATTCTTCAAAACTATTGACTGTCGTCTGGTAAGATTCATAGAATTTTGAAAAGTTCTCTTCTAAATGTCTTATTGTCTTCAGACTGCTCTTTGAATCAAGTGATTCACTTTCAGTATTTATTTCTTCAAGTGTTTGCTCTAATTTACAAAGTCTTCCTTGAAAATCTTCTACTTTCTCTTCGAACGCCATCTTTCCTTTGTAGGTCTGGGTTCTATGAGTTCTAAGTTTTCTTGACATTCAGTCACGATTTTTTACTGTTCTGCCTAGGGGATCCATGAACTAAATATCCGTGCAGACAGTTAACCATTTATTGAGATGTGATATGTGGTAAAAACTGAAAATACAAAAAGATATCAATCAATACAATGCTTTTCCATGATAAGCAATTTACAGCTAGTTAGCTTAGTGGAAAACCACCGCAAATTACCTATGCTAATAGCATTCCACTAAGTGACCGAACCGTATTAATATATATATTTATATATAAATATATATATATAGATCTACTGAACTGAAAGCAATGAGTCGTAGACTATTCTAACTTTAAAATTTAGACAACAATGTGCTACCATACTTTTATACAAAATGTATAAAGACAATGAACATATAATAGCAACAGCTTATATTTATAACCCAGAAGCTATAATAAGACTCTAACATGAGCTATTGAGACAATACCTGACGACAGCAGCATATTTAGATTCCTTACAATGGACTAAACGGCAGCTCACTACTTTTAACTATCAACTGACAATACAGCAATATGCATGATATAACATGACAAAACAATATGAAGGTTACGAAGAATTAGAATATACTATTTACTCGTATACGATAACCTACAGGTCCGAAACCTAGCAAGTACGAAATGAATTGGATGCGAACGGACACGTGTCTAAACGTAAACGGGTTAAATAACACTTCTAGTGACAAATATATTGGGCAAATATCTAGAAAACTATTCAATAATACATTCTACATTGTACTTACATCGTGGTGGACTGTTCAATCAAGAAAAGAGGGGCTAAAATGCTTTCTATAGGCGACCACGTTTAGAATGGCGCGTTCACCTTTGGGCGGAAGTGACTAAACAACGTAGCACCGCTACAATCGGAACTACTCGGGTATTTCCGTGAGCTGTGAAATACACCTCGGATATAAGTGTAGGGTTATAATTTTTCGGGTAAATCGGCATCCGCCAATTAACATATTTTCTAAGCGTGCACGTTAAGTAGTTCAATGTGTATGGAAGTGTTGGACATCCTTTTTAATTATTTTTTATCAGTAACTCATACCAAAATGACGAAATTGTTGTTGTGACATGTATAGTTGTTTCCTCAATCAAATTTAACGACTTTTTAGATTTCACATATAAGATCTATTTTTAAAACACAAGTAAAGTGACGTCATTCTCGCGGGAAACACTATGGCGTCATCGAGGTATGTTATTTTTCATTCTACGATCTTGTAACCGGGATAAGCACCGGGCTCTGATTGGTCGAAACTCATAACTCTTTCATTGGGGGAGGTAAAAATAGAAGGCTTTAAGAAGCGCGGGAAAAAGAACGAACGAGACAGAAATGCTGACGTATTTCTTATTTTGTAAATTAGTTTTATTATAGAACAAACACTTGGATTTATATAAGATACATGGATTTAAAGGTATGTATCTTTATTGTAACCAAAACATTTCTTTTCTGTCCCTTTTCTTTCGCCATGTTCATGGAATTTAGAGCACCAGACTAAGGCTGTTGAGTCAGAACCTTTGTTTTGAAATGGGTTTTGTTTCATTGATGGTTCGTAGACCTATCAAAAAGGTATGAATCGCGTTTTGGGGAATTTGCTTGCACTCTACTTTGAAATGTTGCTTGTAGGCTAGATATGGTGGTTAAGAGCTTAAACGTTAGTTAGTTGAGCTAAGGTGGGTACTACTAGAAGTAAAGGTACTTTCCTGTGTTGTTTTCTTCTTCTTATTAATGTACAGGACTCATTTTTGAGTATTATCGTACATTTTCCCTGGTTTCCTACCAGTACTAGGCTAGGCAGTGCGTCTTGCCAAAGGAAACTCCACGGTGAAATAATTGGCCGCCTTAAGGATCAAACCCGGGATGACCGGTCTCTGGTCCCCGACAATAACCACTATACCTCCGCAGAACCTTGCTGGATCTTGATGAGTACGTTGCAGGCCTTTCGGCACATACACAATGGGATTTCAAAGTTTCCTTGTTAGCTTCCTATATACCTAATGGGGATCATACCCGGTGCCCTTGATACTAGAGGCCGACCCTCTACCACTGCACCGATTTTGCCAACTCTCGAACTCTCTAGTAATTTTCCCTCTGTGCTCTTTAACTTGTGTACAGGTATCACAACAGCCTACACCATTTATTAAAGGAGCATTGGTTTGTAAAGAATGAAAATATATTTATAGATGATCGCATTATGTTGTACCTTATTGTTGCCATTTTCTATGCTAATATATGTGCTCTTTCCACAAAACTCTATTTGTTCTACAGTGAAACTTCCCTGTCTCGAAATTGAAGGGACCTCTTGAAAGTTTGACACAAAGAGACCTTGACGCATGGATGTTTTGGGGTATGAGGATTAGGTACGAAGATAACAGAGAACGAAAAAAAAACGAAGTAAGACATGCCGTATATGATTCAGTAGCTACAGTCGTTAACCAAATCTTTTTTTATATTTCATTTTTCAACCCTGTGGAAAGAGTGTTAAGAGGAATTCCCAAATAAGTGAATACATTCCATCGGGGCTTGAACACCTAGCTATTGGGCTTGAACACCTACCAAGAGTGCTTGAACAATTACAACCTAGGGCTTGAACACCTACCACTGGGGGCTTGAACACCTACCAAGAGTGCTTGAACACCTACCACAAGTGCTTGAACACCTACCACAAGTGCTTGAACACATACCACTGGGGGCTTGAACACCTTCCATTGGGGTTAAACACCTAGCTATGGGGCTTGAACACCTACTAAGAGTGCTTGAACACATACCACTTGGGCCTCGAACATAAACCACTGGGGCTTGAACACCTAGCTATAGGGCTTGAACACCTAGCTATAGGGCTTGAACACCTACCAAGAGTGCTGAACACATACCACTTGGGCCTTGAACATATACCACTGGGGCTTGAACACCTTCCACCAGGGCTTGAACACCTATCTATGGGTCTTGAACACCTACCACCTGGGGGGGGGGGGGGTTGAACACTTACCAATATGCTTGAACAAATACCACTGGGGGCTTGAACACCTAACATGTGGGGCTTGAACACCTTCCTACAGGGCTTGAACACCTATCACCAGGGCATACACACCTAGCACCAGGGCTTGAACACCTTCCATTGGGGCTTTAACACATACTAATGGGGGCTTGAACACCTAACACTGGAGGCTTAAACACCTTACACTGGGGGCTTGAACACCTAGCACCAGGGCTTGAACACCTTCCATCGGGGCTTGAACACCTTCCATCGGGGGCTTGAACACCTATCACCAGGGCTTGAATACCTAGCACCAGGGCTTGAACACATACCGCTTGAACACATACCACCAGGGGTTTAAACACCTACCATCAGGGGCTTGAACACCTATCACTGGGGGCTTGAACACCTACCTACCACTGAGGGCTTGAACACCTACCTACCACCATAGGGGTATATGTCATAATACCTGTAATAACACTATATATACGCAAAGGAAACAACTTCAAAGAGAAACCAGTTCTGACGTTCCGCGCTTATCAGTCCGTAATTTAATATGATCGCTAGTCTGTCAATTCTCTATATGTCCCGCATAGCCAAATGATTTCTGCGTCCAACGATACCTCTCTCAACAAGATCAGCAAAACTGGAGAAATCTGCAACAACACGCAATATTTTTTTCGAATTTGGGTCATTGGGAATAGATGGTTGAGAACAGAACCAGCCAATGTTTCGGCACTAAATCACCTCAATGAACGTTATTTCGGCAATGACGTTTTACCAGCATACAAAAAAACAACTATTGGTAGGGATCCTAACTAAAAATTCTAACCCACAAACTATGTTCAACATATATCCAACAATTATTCTTTACTTCACTCCCATTTTGCTTGTCCATTTTGTCAATTATACAACAACTTTGAATATTCATCATTCATTTGAGCAAAGCGATATGATTGGTTTAAAGTTAACATGTCTAAATACAGCATGGTTCCACACTTTTTTAATGGTACTATGCGCCATTTATACTTACTTGTTTAGAATTACATAGAGATGGAAACCAGCCTAACTAGCCTTCAACCTTTCACATTAAGCCAATCAGAGAGCTTGAAAGATTTTGTACCATAACAAGATCGAGTAGAGACAAGAGAGATGGGAGGATGGTGGAAGATAATTCTAAATACATGTTGCGTATTGTGTACAGGTTAGAATTATTAGTTTGGATCCTTACCAATATTTGTTTTTAAAGTGCCGGTAAAGTGTCACGGCTGAAATAACGTTCATTGAGGTGATTTAGTGCCAAAACATTGGCTGGTTCTGTTCTCAACCATCTATTCCCAATTAACCAAATTCGAAAAAAATATCGCGTATCTTCACAGATTTCTTCGGATTGACTGGACTGATCTTGTTGAGAGAGATATCGTTCGACGCAGAAATCATTTGGCTATGTGGGACATATAGATAATTGACAGACTAGCAATCGTATAAAAAATTACGGACTGATAAGTGCGGAACGTCAGAACTGGTTTCTCTTTGAAGTTGTTTCCCTTGTGTATATATAGTGTTATTAAAGCTATTATGACATACACCCCTATGCCTACCACTGGGGGATTGAACACCTACATTCCACTGAGGGCTTGAACACCTACCACTGGGGGCTTGAACACCTTCCTACCACTGGGGGCTTGAACACCTTCCTACCACTGGGGGCTTGAACACCTTCTTACCACTGGGGGCTTGAACACCTATCACCTGGGCTTTAACACCTATCTACTACTGGCGGCTTGAACATCTTCAATGTGGGCTTGACCACATACCTACCACATGGGGCTTGAACACCTACCTACCACTGGAGGATTGAACACCTACCTACCACTGGAGGATTGAACACCTACCTACCACTGGAGGATTGAACCCCTACCTACCACTGGGGGCTTAAACACTTACCTACCACTGGGGGCTTGAACACCTACCTACCATCTGGGCATGAACACCTTCTACCAAAGGGGTGTTTACCTTCAATCAGAAGGGTGTTCACCTTCTAACAGAGTGGTGTACACCCCTTCACCAAAGTAGTTCACCTTCCACAAGAGGGGTGTTCACCGTCCACCAGGATAAACCTTCCACCAGAGGGTTACACCTTCGACCAGACAGGTTACATCTTTCACAAGAGGGGTACACCTACAACCAGATCTGTCACATCTTTCACAAGAGGGATACACCTTCAGCCAGAGGGGTACACCTTCAACCAGGTGGGTACACCTTCAACCAGCAGGTTACACCTTCCATAAGAGGGGTACACCTTCAACCAGAGGGGTACACCTTCCACAGAGGGGTACACCTTCAACCAGATGGGTACACCTTCCACAAGAGGGGTACACCTTCAACCAGATGGGTACACCTTCCACAAGAGGGGTACACCTTCAACCGGATGGGTACACCTTCAACCGGATGGGTACACCTTCAATCAGAGGGTTACACATTCAACCAGAGGGTTTTACCTTCAATCAGAGGGTTACACATTCCACCAGATGGTTATACCTTCAATCAGAGGGGTACACCTTCAACCAGAGGGTTCTACATTCAACCAGAGGGGTACACCTTCCACCAGAGGGTTATACCTTCCACCAGAGGGTTACACCTTCCACCAGAGTGGTACACATTCAACCAGAGGGTTACAACTTCAACCAGTGGGTTACACCTTCAACCAGCTGGTTACACCTTCAACCAGCTGGTTACACCTTCAACCAGAGGATTAGACCTACCACCAGAGGGTTTTACAGTCAACCAGAGGAGTACACCTTCAACCAGAGGGTTACACATTCAACCATAGGATTAGAACTTCCACCAGAGGGTTTTACAGTCAACCAGAGGAGTACACCTTCAACCAGAGGGTTACACATTCAACCAGAGGGTTACACCTTCAACCAGAGGGGTTCACCTTCCACCAAAGGGTTACACCTTCCACCAGAGGGTTACACCTTCAACAGGGATACACCTTCAACCAGAAGGTTACACCTTTCAACCAGTGGGGTGTACAGCTTCCAATGTGGATTGTTACCTTCCACCAAAGGGATACACTTCAACTTTGGGTTCTACCCCTTCCAGGGGTATACACCTTCCAACAATGGTGGTTTGTTCACATCACAGAATAGTGTTGGTAAACAGAAAATCTTTGTTGTATGTTAGCCAATGTTTTTGAACAGACAAAGTAGCAGTGGGGTTTGAAGAAATAGTAGCAGCAAGGGATAAATATATATATATATATATATATATATACAATGTAGCAGGACGAGTGGTTATAGGCGTAGCAGCCTGAACCCTTTGCCAATCTAAACTTTGACTGTCCCAAATTGAAAGAGTTTGCAGACGACATTTCAAAATGTGATGAAATTAAGAAATAATCTTCTGAAAGGGCAGAAACATTGTGGGAAAAGGAGAAATTGCTTGTTAAGAGCAATTTTTACTTTTCCCACAATGATTTCCAGAGTCTTCTGTAACAAAGCGGTCAAATGTCGTTATTGTTTGGTAATGGGGATTTGGGACACCACGGTTTGTAGAAATAGCGCCACAGTTGTTACAAGACTTAAGCAGGTTTGTAAACAAAGTGACACAGGGCTTTGTAGACATAATAGTCCCAGGGTTCATCAACATAGCAATGCCAGTGGTTGTGGTCATAGCATCACAAGAGTTTTTGGACTAAGGGTGCGTCAGCACCTTAGTCCATTGAATTTACATACCACTTTTTGAGGGACGGTACTTTATCGATACACAAACAGCGGTCTGACCCCAATTACTCATTAAACATCCGCCTTCACTGTGCAGACTAATACCTTCTTTGAACTCGGAATGTAGTCCGGATTTACTCGCTTTGTTTTGCTCTATATTATTATAACTGTTGCCTCATTGGAAATCGTAAAATGTCCAAATATTCGAAAAATAGACTATCGTTCAGTCTCTGTTATCATAAAGGATAATTATAGTAATGGTGTTAAAAGGAGCAGCTGTTTCCTCCGAGTTGTTGCCCAAAGAAATTTTCAAATGTATCTTCAGTCATCTTGCTTTAAACGCACCTTAGTCCTTCAGCGCTATCAGTGCTTTGATTAATATAGCAGCTCTTAATTAATACAAATCTTTACAACCCCTTACAGTAACTCATATATGTTGTTTCGGTCACGAGCAGGGGTATCTCTTAAAGTATGATAGCTGTTGAACACAGATGTTGCTGTATGATATACCTTTAAACATCAGCTCTCCTGAAACGGGGTTTCCAAATAAATTTTATTGTGTTTTCGAATAGAATAAAGTACACAGTCAGGGCTTGTGTAAACACTGCAGCTGATGGTTTTCTTTTGTAAAAGCAACTTCTCTTCAAATCTTTTAGATGTTTTTATTGCCATAATTCAGTATTATATACTTGCAAAATTCCTTGCTCAAAATCATGTATGAGGGTTCGATTCCCTCCCCAGGCTGCAAAAATGCTGGTGCTAAAGGGACAGATTGCCTGGTGGTCCCACATGGTTTGAAAAGGAGAAAAAATAGAGATGAGGAAATGGCAAATAAAAATGTCTAAATGAGAAAATGATGAGTGTTTCTTGAAAGTAACTCTAAAACTTCTTCACATTCATAAAAGACACCCATGAGGTGTTCTGTATATTTTCAGAAGTCATTCAAATTTTCTTCCCAACAATAATACAGGGAAACACTGTCCAATAGGATTGGGATCTGTTAACATGGTTTGGTGGTTGCAAATATATATCAAATAGAAAAACCCTTGCCTTCAAACAGAACATGGAAATGGGTAATCTACACTCCAACAAATATCATTGAGATTTTGCACTTTCTTATGATAAAAACATTTTATAGAACAGTCTGTAACTTTTCTTTTAATACTGCCTTAGAATAAAAAGAAACTTTAAAGTATTTCTTCAATGCCTTTAAATTTCCTTTTGATGTGCACCGTTTTTTTAAGTTATAATTTCAGAAATATTTACAGGAAACAAAATTGAAGGCAAGTACATGTACATACAGCACCTGTGTTTTGCTTGTGACTGTATGTTGAATAAATATTGGATAATTCAATGGAAAACAATTTGATTGCAAATTATTCAGTTTTATTTGATAAGCATCTTTTTGCCAAATCTATTTCATAGAGTGAAGCGAATTGACACGTATTCATTATCTTTTGCAGAATGCCATGATAGTATTAATGGGTTTATAACCTTTATTCCTGATATACAACCATGTAGAGCTTTGGAGGAGTTTTGCCTTAAATACACTTGGTGAAATTGTACAGAACCAATTAATCAAAGGCAAATTTGTAAAACTCTAAACAGTGTTTTGTTACAATTAAAGGGTATCAAAATATGATTTTCACAAGGTGTTTGTCCCAACATTAGTCTAAACACAGTCTAATATTAAAACAAGTGAAACTTTCAGGTAGGTACTTGAACAAGGATTGTGGTTAGGGTCAGTTATATGTCTATTTTGTCAATACATACAAAATATTTGTCTTTATGATTGATGCATTTGCCAAGTAGTTAAATGTATCTAGAAAGAAGGATTTGCATAGGTTGAATGAGAGCATTATTTCAAGGCCATTGAGGATAAGAACATTATAATGTGAGATCCTTTGGGGTTGAATAATATATATTCCTTTAAATTGTCTCCTTCCCAGTTGGGAGAGATATCCTTTAATAAATGCACCATAGCTATGAAATGGAATAATCAATGCTACAGACAAAATAGGCTGGAGTTAGCATCAACTTTTATGTTTGAGTATTAGCTGATGATAACAATATTTTGTTGGGTTTCAGCATCAGGAGTTATATAATAGAATCTTGTTCATGCCCAGATGGGTTTTTCAATTTTACCATTAATATTTATCGTCTAAAGGTGAATCCAAATAAGGTCTTAGGACGCTCCTCTCTACATACTAAGCTAGTTCGGTGGAGATCGAACCACAATTAACAGGTTTCAGTTATGCATTGAGTTAAAGAAAACTTGTTACGGCTGCTTTTCCACTTCTAGGCAAAAGTGTAGGGACAACGTGATATTTTCTGTCTTGGGATACTCCTCTCTACCTACTCAGTGAGTATTTGTTCGAGATAGGAAAACTAAAAACTGATTTCTGTTTTACATTGAATTAAAGAGCGAAAACTTGGAACAGCTGCATTTCCATTTCCAAGCAAACGTCCAAGGAAAATGAGACATTTTCTGTCTTGGGATGCTCCTCTACCTACCCAGCAAGTTTGTTCGAGATAGGAAAACTAATAACTGATTTCTGTTTTGCATTGAATTATAGAGTGAAAACTTGGAATGGCTGCTTTTCCATCTCAAGGCAAAAGTCCCGGGAAAACGTGATATTTTCTTTCTCGGGACGCAACCCTCGACGTATCCAGCGAGTTTGGTCGGGATCCGACCATTATTAGCAAATTTGGATTTTGCATTGAATTATAGAGCGAAAACTTGGAACGGCTGCTTTTCCATTTCTAGACAAATGTCCCGGGAAAACGTGATGTTTTCTTTCTCGGGACGTTTTCCTCTACGTACCCAGCGAGTTTGGTCGGGATCCGACCATTATTAAAATATTTGGACTTTGCATTGAATTATAGAGCGAAAACTTGGAACGGCTGCTTTTCCATTACTAGGCAAATGTCCCGGAAAAACGTGACATTTTCTTTCTCGGGACGTTACCCTCTACGTGCCCAGCGAGTTTGGTCGGGATAAGATCATTATTAACATATTTGGATTTTGCATTGAATTATAGAGCGAAAACTTGGAACAGCTGCTTTTCCATTTCTAGGCAAATGTCCCGGGAAAACGTGACATTTTCTTTCTCGGGACGTTACCCTCTACGTATTCAGCAAGTTTGGTCGGGATAAGACCATTATTAACATATTTGGATTTTGCATTGAATTATAAGGCGAAAACTTGGAACGGCTGCTTTTCCATTTCTAGGCAAAAGTTCCGGAAAAACGTGACATTTTCTTTCTTGGGACGTTACCCTCTACGTATCCAGCGAGTTTGGTCGGGATCAGACCATTATTAACATTTATGGATTTTGCATTGAATTATAGAGCGAAAACTTGGAATGGCTGCTTTTCCATTTCGAGGCAAAAGTCCTGGGAAAACGTGATAATTTCTGTCCCGGGACGTTACCCTCTAGGTACCCAGCGAGTTTGGTTGGGATCCGACCATTATAAGCATATTTGGATTTTGTATTGAATTAAAGAGCGAAAACTTGGAATGGCTGCTTTTCCATTTCTAGGCAAAAGTCCAGGGAAAACGTGATATTTTCTCTCTCGGGACGTTTTCCTCTACGTACCCAGCGAGTTTGGTCGGGATCAGACCATTATTGAAATATTTGGATTTTGCATTGAATTATAGAGCGAAAACTTGGAACGGCTGCTTTTCCATTTCTAGGAAAATGTCCCGGGAAAACGTGGCATTTTCTTACTTGGGACGTTACCCTTTACGTATTCAGCGAGTTTGGTCGGGATAAGACCATTATTAACATATTTGGATTTTGCATTGAATTATAGAGCGAAAACTTGGAACGGCTGCTTTTCCATTTCTAGGCAAATGTCCCGGGAAAATGTGACATTTTCTTTCTTGGGACGTTACCCTTTACGTATCCAGCGAGTTTGGTCGGGATCAGACCTTTATTAACATTTTTGGATTTGCATTGAATTATAGATCGAAAACTTGGAACTGCTGCTTTTCCATTTCTAGGCAAAAGTCCAGGGAAAACGTGATATTTTCTCTCTCGGGACGTTTTCCTCTACGTACCCAGCGAGTTTGGTCGGGATCAGACCATTATTGAAATATTTGGATTTTGCATTGAATTATAGAGTGAAAACTTGGAACGGCTGCTTTTCCATTTCTAGGCAAATGTCCCGGGAAAACGTGGCATTTTCTTACTTGGGACGTTACCCTCTACGTATTCAGCGAGTTTGGTCGAGATAAGACCATTATTAACATATTTGGATTTTGCATTGAATTATAGAGCGAAAACTTGGAACGGCTGCTTTTCCATTTCTAGGCAAAAGTCCCGGGAAAATGTGACATTTTCTTTCTTGGGACGTTACCCTTTACGTATCCAGCGAGTTTGGTCGGGATCAGACCATTATTAACATTTTTGGATTTGCATTGAATTATAGAGCGAAAACTTGGAACGGCTGCTTTTCCATTTCTAGGCAAAAGTCCAGGGAAAACGTGATATTTTCTCTCTCGGGACGTTTTCCTCTACGTACCCAGCGAGTTTGGTCGGGATCAGACCATTATTGAAATATTTGGATTTTGCATTGAATTATAGAGTGAAAACTTGGAACGGCTGCTTTTCCATTTCTAGGCAAATGTCCCGGGAAAACGTGGCATTTTCTTACTTGGGACGTTACCCTCTACGTATTCAGCGAGTTTGGTCGGGATAAGACCATTATTAACATTTTTGGATTTGCATTGAATTATAGAGCGAAAACTTGGAACGGCTGCTTTTCCATTTCTAGGCAAAAGTCCAGGGAAAACGTGATATTTTCTCTCTCGGGACGTTTTCCTCTACGTACCCAGCGAGTTTGGTCGGGATCAGACCATTATTGAAATATTTGGATTTTGCATTGAATTATAGAGTGAAAACTTGGAACGGCTGCTTTTCCATTTCTAGGCAAATGTCCCGGGAAAACGTGGCATTTTCTTACTTGGGACGTTACCCTCTACGTATTCAGCGAGTTTGGTCGGGATAAGACCATTATTAACATTTTTGGATTTGCATTGAATTATAGAGCGAAAACTTGGAACGGCTGCTTTTCCATTTCTAGGCAAAAGTCACGGGAAAATGTGACATTTTCTTTCTTGGGACGTTACCCTTTACGAATCCAGCGAGTTTGGTCGGGATCAGACCTTTATTAACATTTTTTGGATTTGCATTGAATTATAGAGCGAAAACTTGGAACGGCTGCTTTTCCATTTCTAGGCAAAAGTCCTGGGAAAACGTGATAATTTCTGTCTCGGAACGTTACCCTCTACGTACCAAGCAACTTTGGTCGGGATCAGACCATTATTAACATATTTGGATTTTGCATTGAATTATAGAGCGAATGCTTGGAATGGCTGCTTTACCATTTCTATACAAAAGTCCCGGGAAAACGTGATATTTCCTGCCTCTGTATGCTTTCCTTTACATACCCAGCGAATTTGGTCGAGATTGAGATCGAGATCGAAACACTCTTAAACGATTTCGATTATGCATTGACTTAAGGCGCATAGACTTGGAAAGTATTAGGACCAAAGTTTATCTTATCTGATGTGAACATAAAGCAGTGAACCAAAGCTCCAGATGCAGGATTTTAATAAACTTAAAATGATTTTATAAAAGAGTGTATTGTGAAGTTGAAATACAGCTTATTTATTTTGTAAACATAACAGCAAATCCCAATTCAAGATGCGGGGTTTAAATAAGCCATAAACAATTATCTCAATCAGTGCTGCTGGTATTAAACTTAGTGCACATGTCCAAATTTAGGGAATCTAGAATTATCTTATAATATTGCATTATGGTTAAAAGGCCATGCACGACGCCCACTCGTCAGACGGTTCTCTGGTGTTGAGGGAAATCCGTCATGTCTTTTTTTTTTTTTATTGTATTCAGGTAACAAACAGTTACTTTACATTTATTTCCTAGTTTAGACAATGTTTTCAATTTGAAATAATGTCTTCTTTACTTATTGTAGCAAACAACTAATAAGATACAATATTACAATATATTCATTGGGACTGATTCACTTACTTATTGAATTTACATCATATATATAAAACAGACATAGATAGTCTCTGATATAAAATGTGCATGTAGTTATTTACGTTTTCAATTATTGTAAATGTTACATGTTCAAATTAGAATAAATAAGAGACCGTTTAGTAATGTGGGAAATTAATCGGGCCTTCTTTTTGTTGAATTCAGACATTGAGGCAGTTCTCAAAAGAGCTAATAGCCCATTATGAAGAAGGAAAGAGTCAGGCCACCACCAAGCCACAGATGTGTCCCACGATTTCCCATCTAAACAAATAATGCCACCTGCCTTCCTTCTTCCCTTTCCTTTCTTCGTAATAAAATGTTGCTTTTCCACTTCTAGACAAAAGTCCCGGAAAACGCGATATTTTCTGTCTCGGGACGCTCCTCTCTACATACACAGTGAGTTTGAATTATTGGGGGAAAACTTAGAACGGCTGCTTTTCGACTTCTAGGCAAGAGTTCCGGTGAAACCGAACCTTTCTGTCTCGGAAGGCTCCCCTCGTTCTTCAATGCTCGTACGGACAGACGTACGGATATATGACATCGGTTTAACATCCTGGACGTGTTGAGCTTACCAACAGAAGCTATATCGAATTCATATACATGTATCAGAATTAATGTGTTTCGGACATAAAACATGTAAATTGAAGGCTTTTTATTATTTTTTCCGCACTTGCGTGCAAACTTTCCGAAATGATTTCGTCACAGACCAAAATGTTCGACTCGCAAAGTGTAAAATCTTTCGATGGGAATGTTTCGAGCATATTGAATCTTTAAAATAGAAACTAGACTATATGCAAATGAAAACTATAATGGTACATTTGTATTGATTTTGATTTTATGGCCGTTTGAAAATAGATTAAAATATTAAGTGCCAAAATGTCATAATTAAAGGTACATAATATTTTTACTAAAACTGATATTTTCACAAAGTTTGCTTCCAATACTAGCAATAACATTCCTCCAACAGGATCGAAACATTTCCAGAGCTATATCAAAAGAGTCAGGTTCCCATAGTTCCGGTCCAAAGTCTAAATTAAAAAGTGGTCTCTTAAAGATAAGATCTCGACTTTAAACTTTAATATAATCTCTTATACGATCCTGGCCTTATTCGGCAAGTTTAAAGGCCATAACCGAGCTGCATTGATTTGTTGTTTCGAAAAGCTCGGTAACTTACACTAAATTGGGTTCTTAATATGGGATTATAGGTACATAGGTACCAATCAAAATAATAATTTATTTGTATTACTATTTTTCTTACATCTTTTATAGGGCTGAGTTTAAAGATCGTTGCTAAGGTTTTAAAAACCAACACTTAGATATCGAAACAAGTGCCACGAATTCGCGGGAGGTTTAAGAAAGTATGTGCATTTTGTCCCATAAAGACGCGGTCATATGACGTCGGGCGTAATGAAACCTTAATTGAATTCTTTGAGCTTAAAAAAATCCTCCCAAACTGCAAATTACGACAAACGTCTCTAAAGAAAATTTTAACCCCAGCGCGCCAGGTACCAGACCTTCAGTCCTCTAGCCATTGCAATCTTCCATGCTTTATACCCATGTACATGATGTTTTAAGATAAGTATTTCGTGTAATTTTGGTTCCTGTTTTCTCGAAGTCTATAACATTTCATTCAGGCAAAGTTGCATTCTACCTTAGCCTGAGATCATATAGAAATGAAGGCAAGAGTCATTCCAATACATTTGTCTGTCTGATGGCTCGAACCTAGGTCGGATAACAGGTTGTATGAGTCAGAAAGGTGACGGGTTTCCAACATGTGAGGAATTCCGATCAGATGTGGGCCAGCGCGATAAATGTTAAAGGTACATATATATATATGCAAAAGGTATGATTATAGCCAGAAATACCGATTCGTAGACTCGCAGTACGAGTGTCAAGGCTTAGTTTGCCGACTCAATGCCCTATAAACACAACTGTTTAAAATATTAATTTTAGACTACATGTAGTGCCTATTTCTTCAATACACTTTTATATTTTCAAGTGTTACAATAATTTACACATCCATTTTGTCTTGAAATATATATAGACACAGTTTCAGTGCGGGCTTTGTTGAAGGGATGGTGAGGGTTAGACCATCGGTAGATGAACTGCATTTCGGCCTTCTTTTTCTTCAGTGTATCTATTTCATGTTCAACACTCGATTGACTAAAGCGTATGCAAAAAGTGTGTTTGTCTGACGTTGAAATAAATCACACAGTCACTCTCCACGGAGGTTCAAGTTCCGGTAACAGCATTTCGATTTTGACGAGTTATTCTCCCGAATAGCGATGATTCTATCCGGCGTGACCAGCGCTTATGTGCAGCCAAAATGAAAGTTTTTCTCAATCGTTATCAGCTTCATCCCAACATAACTGAAACATTGTTTACCTGAAACCGTAATAAATATACATCTGTTGTGGCCTAGCACCAGGGTTTGCCGATACATCTGGTATGGGGCGAATACACATTTGGGTTTGAAGAGCAAGAACTAGGGCTTGTGACCAAGCAATGTGATTTATAGAAATATCACAGGGGGTCGTAGGCCTAGCACCGACCTAGTTCAGGGATTATCCAAAGCTGATTGTTCACAGATGTGAGGAAACTTAAAACTGTATAGCAGCTGCACTATTGTATGAGAGTCACAGGAGAATAGAAATTGTAAAAAATAAATAAGTTGATACATGAATAAATGTGTATTTAGCTTCAAAAGCATTGCAACGGATTACAACTTAATTGAAGAACTTTGTACATACTTAAATATACAGACACATTTTGAATAAATTTAATCATGAGAAGCTTTTTAGGATTGTATATCATACCACCAAACAAAAACTGTAAGTTGTTTCCTTGACATTCTATTTCAACTTTCAAGTTGACTCACATGTGAACAAGCAAATTTAATAGACTCAGTTTGAAGGAATGAATATATGAAAAAGAACTTACAGAAATACCATTGGTACCAAGTAAGTAAGGAAAGGTATTTTAAGAGTCTTACCAAAATACACTTCTAGATATCTTTCTAAATCAAACTCAAGACTTACTTTG
>OX401407.1:29136223-29156591 GCA_947846245.1 Cerastoderma edule | reverse complement strand
AAAAAACCTTACAAATACCCCCACTCACCAGGTTTGGGTTTTCCAATAACTGTCCCAGGGTTTTTCCGAGGATATTTTTAACATTTTGACAGTCCTTGGCTTTCAGCGTGGCCACGAGTGGTGTTATCCGCTCCTGTAACATCGTCACCATGTTTCTAAACATGACACTATGGTCAGGGGTGTTCACACCTACAAAGGGAAGAGATAGGTGTTTGATGAATACTATTTTAGTTGTAACATTGTGGTGTAACTTTAAATGTCAATTTATTTCATCATTATAAGCAGTGATAATTTTTTCTATTGGTTTTGCATTTTTTACTCATTAAAATCCCAAAATACCCCTTGTTTCATTTCCTATGCATCCCCTAGCACCCTTTGAATGAAAGAAAACATAAACTTGTGTCAATGGTTGGAACCGCTTGTAAAGCTTTTACTTTCATGCTTTTAATCACCTACCTATTTGCAGAGGTTGTTTTTCCTTTAATAAAGCAAAAAACAGTAAAACAGGCATCTTTTACCAAGTGGTCAGAGAAGTTTGAATAATTGAGTTAAGTTTTGTCCAAATGACGTTAGAAAAAAGGACCCATTGTTTTCCAAAAATAATCATTGTTTCAAATCAGACGCACCCCGAAAACCCATTGTTATAATTTAAGAAAAATATCCCTGTATAAGCCTGGTGTTTCTTAACAGAACCACTAAATACTCTTGTCAAATCACTGGCCTCATGGACATTGGGCTTTGTAAGTTTATCAATGAAAACACACCTCTTTATTTTCAGATAAGGACGAAAAAAATACCTGTTACTAAGGCAGCTGTTGGTATTTCCTTGGAAACGACCTTTGACCTCCCAAGGTCACTAAATGCATGATGTGAATCGGAAGCAAATTTGAGGAGATCATCAAATATCTTTGAGTTCAGGTCAGCTTGAAGAACCTATGAAATAAAATAAATACCCGTCCACTTACTACATTAGTTTTAGATTAAACCCATTACCAAACAATAACGACATTTGACCAGTTTGTTGCAAACAACTTTAGAAAACATTGTTGGGAAAAGAGTCATTGCTCTTAATGAGCATTTCTCCTTTTCCGACAATGTTTTCTGCCCTTTCAGAAGTCTATTTTTCAATTTCACATTTCGAAATGTCGTCTGCAAACTCTTTCAATTTGGGACAGTCAAAAAATTTGGCGTTTAGTGTTAAAAAGTGTTAAACATTGATTGTGAAACAAATTCTTGCAACTAAAAATACAGTTACACGAGATTGCTGGTTTCTTAAGTCAGAAGTATTTACTTAATAAGCTAAAATGCTTGCTGATTTACTAATTCAGCAATAGTTGTTGAACAAACAAAATACTATGACAAGAGCTTGCCAATTTCTTAATTCAACAGAAGCTCTTGAATAAACCAATATGCTTGGCATCTTCCAACATGAAAAGGGAAAAAGGCCTTAACCAAAACCAAAAGGTTTTACATTCTATTTTTTTCTAATAATGCAGACAAAAGACTCTGATAAGCCCAATTATTTAAACCATTGCTAAAGACGATGTTCAGCAAATGAGCCAATTCTAAGTTGTATTCATTCCATTCACTACTATGGTTTATATAGTGTCATCCATAGTTTGGTAATGTAGCTTTCCCAACTATTCAAAGTCACATCAGCTTTTTGGTCTCTTTAGCAATTTCATCAATTTTAGCCTTTCCCAAAATTAGCAGGCTAATGCAACCTGCAATAAAATAGGCTACTTTCCGATTTGAGTAAAAAAGCGCAGGGAGAGAGGTAGTACAGTAATGATAAACTTGGACCTAGCATGGTCAATTTGGCCAAACCTTGTAATACCACCCGGCTGTAAATGGATTTATCCTTTACCAAATGCTAAATTTTTGACTGTCCCAAATTGAAATAGGTCCCAGACTTCATTTCAAAATGTGACGAAATTGAAAAAACAATTTTAGGTTAGGGTGGAAAACATTATGGAAAAAGGAGAAATTGCTTGTAAAGAGAAATTTCTCCTTTCCCACAATGTTTTCCAGAGTCAACTGCAACAAACTGGTCAAATGTTATCATGATTTGGCAATATGTTAAGGTGTGAAGTCTTTTTTCTTAACTGATCATGGTTATTCATACCTGTACTTCTGTGTCCAACTCATCCCACATGTCAACAAACTCTTCATGACGTCTTTTGGCTCCGCCTATTTTATCTTCAGAAAGGTAATCAACTGCAAAATAATTTACACGAGCAGGGTAGTATTAATAAGGTGGCACAAACAGGGTTTGTTTGCAATTTTTGCAAAAGCTTAAAGACCAGGGTACCGTTTTACTAAACAGTTTACGCTTAAGATTTGCGTAAGTCTAAAACAACAATTCCTCTTATTTCAATATTGGACGAAGCAATATTGCAAAGTGTCACATCATTGGAATCGTCTCTCCGAGACGCTTCCAATGAAGTCCCACATTGCAACATTGTACTTTCATTGAAGATACTATCCATGTTTATCAATTATGACTTACGCAAACATTTTCCGTAAGTTGTTTAGTAAAACGGGCCCCAGGGGTGGCAAAATCATTAGTCCATATTGCCCAGCTTGTCCAAAAGCCTTAACAGACAAATGAGTTTTTACTGAAATTTATTACACGATAACCATTATACAGACAAGTGCTGAAACATATGAAGCATTTATGGACAAGTAAATCAAAATCAAGATTTCACAACCCATGAGGACAAATGTTATTTTGTGAGTATACTTGTAAAAATGGTTGATAATTAATGGCAATCGACAAATACATGTACAAAGAATGTAAATAACATCTAATATGATAGTAGTAATAAAACATTGTGAGAGAGGGAGGAAGTTGTCCTAACAGGCTCTACCCTCTGGGAACAAGCTGTTAAGTTTTCTGCTGCAGCTGTTTAGTTTTCCGCTGCAACAAACTGGTCAAATGTGGTTATTGTTTGGTAATGGTTTAAATCAAAAGGCCAAATTGAATAGTAGTTCAGGATTAGGGAGTTGCCCTCTGCATAAAAAGGTTTTATTCTGTAAGCCGCCGTTCATTTATTCTCATTCAGCTCGATATTGATAATGTATCAAGGAGCTAAAATAGAGAGTGGCCAATTTAAGTTGAAAGAATTTGTTTCAGTCACAATTGCTGTAGAGTAAATAAGTTTTAAAGCCTCTTATTCGTCATCATCTTCCTTGAATTTTGTTAATGTTAAAAGCTAATTGTAATGAATACCTGCTTGAATCCGTTTCTTCTTTCCTTTAAATGCAAAACAGCCCTGAAAATGTTGATAAAATTTAATGTACATTATATGCCTTTTAAATCCTTTACCAAATGCCGATTTTTCGACTGTCAAAAATTAAAAGCTTGCAGAGGTCATTTCAAAATGTGATGAAATAGGAAAGTAATCATCTGACAGGGCAGAAAACATTGTAGGAAAAGGTGAAATTGCTCATAACAAGCAATTTCTCCTTTTTCCACAATGTTTTCCAGAGTCATCTGCCATTATAGTGGTTAAATGTTGTTAATGTATGGTAATAGGTTAAAATTTGTTTAAGTTTGTGAAGCAATATTCTACTTGTTGCTTCGTTTGGTGATCTATCTTTTGTTTCTTAAGGTATTCCACCCCTAATGGAGAAAAGCCAGAAAAAAACAAAGTCAAAAATTTATCAGAACAAATGCCATTATAAAATCAGGGATAATATCATAAGAATTTTTCATGGATTGAAATTTTCATTTGACAGCTTTCATTCATGTTATTTTAATTTCAATGTAAAAATGGATAACCAAGGGGAGGTAATGACCCTGGATTTAATAACAGAAATCAATGACATTCATTTAGTAAATATTCAAAGTCAGACAAATTCGGAAAAGTGTCTTGGTGAATGACTCTGAAATAATAAATATAGTTATTTTTTCAAAATGTTCATTTCAATTTAATTTTTAACCAAAGCAAATACAAGTTTTCCATCAGGGGTGGACTACCTTAACTCAGTGCATATTCAAGGTTCAATAAACGCCAATGTCTAATCCATTTAGGCGTCATTTTCGAATGGTTATTATCCCCTTATTATAGTCAAAATAATTCGACATGAAGATTGCTTTCTATTTTCTGATGGGGCAATCCAATGTTGAAATTTTGAACGATCCAAATAAAGGTGAACATTTTTTCATTCTAATTTTCGGATTTATAGCACAAATGGCCATTCACCATTTCCCATCCCTATTTACTGTAAAAATCAACATATGAATTTAACAAAAACGTCTTCCTGTCTTTTCATACCAATGATTTACCGCTTTTATTTACCTTTTTTCAGTTTTTGAAGAAAACAAGATCGGGGTCATCGCAACAGTTTCGGATCAAATGTGACAGTTCCGAACCACATTAATTGTGATATCATTTATTGTAAAAAGGGTTAACTTCACAATGAGACAATTAAAACAGAAAATAATATCATCAATTAATACTTAATTTTCATCAATCACATGCCTGGTGCGATTTCCCTTTAAAGAATGATCTAACTTTTTCCTTTTTAAGAGCGTACAAGATTGCCCGAAAGTAAAAAATGGGAAAGAGAATGGTCCATGGAGTTTAATCCTGACAAATGTGAGGTGTTGAGAATCACTTGGAAAAGAAAACCATTCATTCACTCTTACACCCTCCATAAAACAGAACTAAAATCAACTACTGCAGCTAAATACTTAGGTGTCACGATAAGTAACGATCTCAACTGGTCTACTCACATAAACAACATAACAGCCAAAGCAAAGAACTCCCTCAGATTTATCAAAAGAAACATTAGGACCAGTAATAAAAAAGTTAAGGCTGAAGCATATGACACCTATGTTAGACCCCAACTTGAATACTGCTCTACAAACTGGCATCCATGGCAAAAAAAACACTCACTTAAGATTGAAAAAGTCCAGAGAGCAGCTGCCCGCTATGTCTGTAACAACTACGACCAAACAAGCAGTGTTACCCTTATGTTAAAATACCTAAACTGGAACTTGTTACATAATCGGCGCATCCAATCATCCCTCCTTTACTTTTACAAAATCAAAAATTATCTAGTATGCGTCGATCACAATCATCTTACTCCTACGCGAAATCTAAACTATTTGATCCCACAGTCCTGCACTCAGTACCACTCCAATTCCTATTATCCCAGGACAATACGGCTCTGGAACAGCCTTTCCATCTTTATACAGTGTAGCCCCAGTCTTGAATCTTTTAGATCAAGACTGGCCACTGTTACCCTATTGTAAAGTAATAATTGTTTTTAACCTTAGCACCTGTAGATCTTTTTTAACCTTTAAGACACCTTACAGTGTCCTGATGATGGTGGTGCTCCCTTCCAATAATAATCGTTAACGATTGTTGGAAGTAACGTATAGAAGAAGAACGTTGAGTCAAAGAGGTGATCTGAAACTGTCGAGTTCACCTGCCTTCATTCATCATATAATTACACAATCCCAGGCCCGTATTAGTGTGAGAGAATTTCCCATAAATACGTTCTTTTATAATTTTTCTTACCAATTATTTCAATTATTTTTAGTGCACATTATCTTTTTAAATGAACGACTTAATCGCCGAAAAAAAGTATTGTTGAAATTAGGTCAACTTCCGGTGACTTGTCTCGGTCTTAATTAACCATTCCAATTGATTGTGATCGCTTAACCAGAAGCGGAAATGTCATCTTGGTTTTGTCAAGAGCTAAATGAATATGCTAAATGACTGTTGTTTTTAAGGCCAGAATTTCTTCGCATTCATTGAAATTTGACAACAAACATAAGATGATCTGGAACTGTCGATGATCCAAAACTGTTGGCTTGACTGTATATCTGATTTCAAGAGTTTCGATGCATGAAGTCATTTATGCATACATCTAATTAGTGAGTAAATCGGTCTCTGGGACCATGCTTCTGAGCAAAGGTTGCCCTCTTCAGGTGGTAGTTAACAAGATAATGGGCGAGACGGCGAGAAGATGTGTGAGACAAACACAGACAGACGGATGCGAAATAGGGTGACGGTCGGTTCGGTAAATGACTAGATCGGTAAAAAGGTAAACTAGAGTAAAAGGTCTGGCTGGTTCGGCAAAAACCTATACTAGAGTCAAAGTAATTGTATGTAGTGTATGAAATGTATTTGTTAGCACTTAAATTATGAAATTCCTCCTTTAAAAAACTAGTCCGATTGTTTTTATACTTAGGGCGAGAAATTCCTACTTTAATTGATTAATTTGAGCGTTTGCATTACAAAACAATTTTACTTTAATCAAATGAGAGACAAAGATAACATCCATGTCTCTGATTTAATTATTGATTGTATTTTGTGTGTAGTAAAATGAAATGCCTAAAATAATTGTTGTAAGTATGGAAATTACAGTGTGTATCAAAATAGAAAATAAAATATGTTGCATGTTAAAATGAAATGCCTAAAATAATTGTTGTAAGTATGGAAATTACAGTGTGTATCAAAATAGAAAATAAAATATGTTGCATGTATGTAAATAATAGTATTTGTTAATTAATCAACACTAAATTGATACGGGATTAAACTGTTTTTCACGGGAACCCGTTTTTCACACCCAACTAAACTGTTGTTCTCTCTATTATAGGTATTTACCGAACCAGTCAGACCCTTTAATAAAGTTTACTTTTTTACCGAACTAGTCATTTACTGAACTGACCTGTAATCGCGAAATGCATGTTCAGGGAATGGCTGGCCTCTTTCTGTTTACCTTCGAAACTGACCCTGCTGTTTCCATAGTCCAGTTTGTTAGATATTCGAGAGGTTCTTTTTTATTTAGATAGATTTAAATCGTGCAAAGCAAAAATTGATCTTGTAGTTGCATTTCATTTTCCCGCAAAATTCGTATGAAGTATTTAACTTTAATGTAAAAGAGTATCATTATGATTCGTTTCGTACAGTACACCTTTCGCACCATTTCATTTGTGTACCTAATATCTTATGCTCACATGACAGTATTTAACAAAATTACTGGATTATAGCAACTCAGAAGTAAAGACATCGAAATAACTCTTTGTTTTGGTGATAATATTTGGTACTATGACAATTTTATCGTTTTCTACTCCCAGAGCACAAATATCTGCGTTTGTTCCATCAAGCACTTCTCAAGTTAAGCTGAAGCAAAAATGTTGAAAAGAGCCAATCTTGGAGAATATAGTATAAATAGATCAGATATTGACTTGTCATGATCAAAGTTCGTTAAGGAGTGTCGCTATTTCATTCATATGAAAATGATTAGAAACGTTAGTGTTAACATCGGGAGTAATCGTATCTTTTAACCCTTTACCAACAATGTCAACATTTAACCAGTTTGTTGCAGACGACTCTGAAAACATTGTGGGAAAAGGAGGAAATCCTCGCTAAGAGAAAATACTCCGTTTCCCTCAAGGTTTTCAGCTCAATCTGAGGAATATTTTTGAATTTCATCACATTTTGAATTGTCGTCTTCAAACTCTTTGAATTTGGGACAGTCGATAATTTCTCGTTTGGAAAAGGGTTAAAAAGCACATATATACAAAACCTCCTTCAGACCGGTATTGAAAACGCCTATGCAGTCACAATATCCCTACATCTGTGTCTCTGTGTGGGTGTGTGTCTCTGTGTGTCTGTCTGTCGAACGTAATCGAAACCGAAAGAAGGACTATCCTTTTTGTTCCCTTACAATAAGGGGATGGTGATTTGTTATCAAAAGATAAACATTCCATACTATAAATACAAACAAATTCATCTACCGGCCCACGGCGTTGAACCTTTTTTAATCATGTTGAGATGGCTCCTATCCAATAGAACGAAGTTTAAAAGCGGAGTCATAATTTAAGTTATATTAAACGAGCTCCTCGGGTACACGTACCAGCTAACTGTCGTTTTCGATATTCCATGTAAGATATCGATCTCCAAAAGCACTATGTCAAAACTTAAATAATAAAAGGTGTAAATACGTATACTTCTTAACCACATATCATTTTCGGAAAATACAAGAGGCTTATATCATTTATTAATTATCTTTAGATAACCTTTTACGTGTCCCTTCCCTATCGCTATCCAACGCTTTATTTTCCGGTAATAGAATCAATCACTTTACCACGAAGCTTGAATTAAACGTCCATCATTTACACCATACTCAATGACGCATCTTGTACAGGCGACATACTTTAGAAAACTGTCACAAAAGGCAACGGACAAAAAAACTCCCAATAAACACTTTATCCTTTGGTTAAAAAGGATTCTTACCAAATACCCAAAAGAAAATGAATTAAATGCCAATTTGGTCGACTGTCTTTGTTTTCAATTTGGACTTATGCACCGTTTCTGTCATATCTGAAGATTATCTTTGAATTTCATCACGTTTTGATGTCTTCTGCAAACTCTTTCAATTTGGGACGGTCGACAATTTGGCGTTTGCTAAAGGGTTATAACTATACACCGCTCATACAGACCGTTTATGTCTTAATGTGAATAAGAACATGCTCTGCTTCATTAGTCCGGATTATTCGGTAAACCGGACATTTTTTGGGAACGGACGTGTCCGGATAAACGAGGGTTCACTGTATTGTTAAGTGTAATGTGATTTATCTATGTTGTGTTCCGTCTGCTCTTAACTGTGTTGCGAAGTTTTTGTTTTTGTGTTCGGTCCTCTCTTGTCTGTGCCTCATTTCTCATTATTTTATGTCTCTGAGGCTTGTGTTGGGTTTGTTTTGTATTGCAGTTGGTTATTCCTTTGGTGAGACATGGTTATTTTTTCTGAAAAACTTCTTCAGGTAGAGCAAATCTGGGTTCATTTCTCTCTTCTTTCATAATATAAGCTATACAAATAAATTTGCAGATTTGCTCTGAATAGCCAAATAGGAAAGTCCTATCTCACTCTAAAATTAAAATTTCAAACAGAAGTTTGAAATGTCTCATATTTTTGACCAAGTTTACTATATATGCTTTTTTGTTTTAAATGAGACCTTTGTTTCAAAACCATGTCTCACTGCTTTCTCAGGCTAGGAACATCACTGGTATTGTGCTTCATTTTCCATAGTTTTTCAGTTGGTTGACTTGATTCGTGCCCGTTTTCCCTTGCCTATGTTAGATTGTTCTAAACTATATTGTCCGGGTTCGGTATTGTTTGTTGAGTGCAACATTTTCCCTTGTTTGTGTTGATACTGAATGGTTTTTTTTTTGTGCCCGATCATCACTTGTTTGTTTTCGATTTGCTTTGTTGTGCTTAATCTTCCTTTGTGTTGCCGTGTGTCTCATTAACCGATGTTTGCGTCTTATTAAGTATGTTTCTGTCCAACTCGAAATAACACCAACAAGACAAATGTTGTCATTTTATTGGATTTATGCTTGTTTAATTTGTTTGTTGCATAACTGAACAAATGTTGACTCGGCGCTTAACACAACACCAAACAAAATACATCAACAACAAAACACCATTTTGTCGAAACATTATTTTACTGAACACTATTTAATTTGAAGAGAACATTTCAACTTTAGAAAAAATAAAAATAAAAAACAAACCAAAATTACAAAATCTTGTATTTGTCTATGACAAAATCTGGGTTTACATTTTCAAACCCACACAGTCGTAACGAGTTTTATATGCAAATTGGCTGGAGATGAAACAATTGCTCATAATGACTTTCAATAAATGGTTATATCTTAAAGGGAATAGAGATAGACCAATGGGGAAATCGGTTAAAAACGGATTATTTATATACATGTATTATGAGATTTTGTAATTGGTTAAAGTAAACAACACTAGCAAACAGTCTCTTTAGTACGATGTCTAACTTAACCCTTTACTAATGCCAAATTTTCGACTGTCTCAAATTGAAAGAGTTTGCAGACGGCATTTCAAAATGAGATGAAACTGGAAAGTAATCTTCAGACAGAGTAGAAACATTGGTGGAAAAGGAGAAATTGCTCGTTTGCACTATTACCATAGTGTTTCCAGAGTCAACAAAGTGATAAAATGTCGTTATTGTTTGGTAATGAGTTAAAACAACTGACGCAGAATCCTCATAATTTTACATTTTAGTAAAATACAACAAAAATGAATAAGGACAAGTACCTGTATAAGGCTAGTAAAGATCACATCTTTTATATTGTTTAAATAGCATTCTTATCTAAAACAAAATAGAGTGAAATGTTAATTGGTTCATGGATTGAAAAGTATAGATGAAAGTAAATAAAGCACCATCTTAAGTCAGCAAAGTATACCCACCCCATAGGTTTAATGAAAATCCCGCATGGCAAAAACGATTTGCATATGGCTAAACGAAGTGTAGGTTATCGTAGGTTAAAATGTTTTAGTATATATAGTTCTTTATTTCAGTCTCATCATGGTTACACACATAAACATCATATCATACATTAATGTAATCAACCATGTCATTCATAATTGAATTATAAGATATTCTTTTACACAAATAAATATATACAGTATATCGAGGGTTCAATGCAATACTATAGTAAGTGCTTCATGTTTGTGAAGCACTTACTATAGTCTTGCATTGAACCATCGATATGTACATTGCATTTTATCGATATTAAGATTACATATGCATATCACATTGTGCTTTCACTAAAATAAAACTTCTTTTCTAAATCATACACCGATCGTATTCATATTGATTTAATTAAAATGCACATGTACAACACATAAAAGGAAAATATGAATTCATTATTAAAAAGGAAAACTGGATTACTTACAAACTTAAACAGAACAGGCCAATAAGATGTTAAGATCTATCAGCTAATCGCAGTCTTTGAAATTTGCAAAATTGCCATCACATTCATTAGCTCTGTCAAAAAGTGTCTGTCTTTCGTTTTGATACATTGTACATTTCAAAATTACATGATTCTCATTTTCGATATCATGTTACGAAAGAGATACTCCCTGTGTTGTAATTGGTGGTTTGTGTAGCGACCTGTCTCTATTTTTAAAGGTGCAACACCGCATCTGAATTTGACCATTTTAGTTGTATTTCAACGATTTTCTCTCCTCAACAGCCTCACAACCATTATCATGTAACGCTTGTTCAGCACTACGTTTTATACCACGTTTCTCGCTAACGTCTGGCGTTTCTGGAAGGGTTGCATCAGCTGCTTTAACGACCTTCACGGCATCCTTATGGGTTTCTCCATTTTCACTCGAACCCTCATTGTTTACGTTAACCTTGCCAACTTTCATAATGGTTTCCGTCATATCTCCATTTTCACAAGAACCCTCCCCAATTTCGTTAACCTGGTCAACTTTCATAATGGTCTCCGTCATATCTCCATTTTCACTCGAAACATCCTTGTTCTCGTTAGCCTGGTTAACTTTTGGAATGGTCTCCGTCGTACCGCCATTTTCACTCGAACCCTCCCTGTTCTCGTTAACCGGGTCAACTTTCGTAAAAGTCTCCGTCGTACCGCCATTTTCACTCGAAACCTCCTTGTTCTCGTTAACCGGGTCAACTTTCGTAAAAGTCTCCGTCGTACCGCCATTTTCACTCGAACCCTCCTTGTTCTCGTTAACCGGGTCAACTTTCGTAAAAGTCTCCGTTGTACCGCCATTTTCACTCGAAACCTCCTTGTTCTCGTTAACCGGGTCAACTTTTGGAATGGTCTCCGCCGTACCGCCATTTTCACTCGAACCGTCCTTGTTCTCGTTAACCGGGTCAACTTGCATAATGGTCTCCGTCATATCTCCATTTTCACTCGAACCCTCCCTGTTCTCGTTAACCGGGTCAACTTTTGGAATGGTCTCCGTCGTACCGCCATTTTCACTCGAACCCTCCCTGTTCTCGTTAACCGGGTCAACCTTTGGAATGGTCTCCGTCGTACCGCCATTTTCACTCGAAACCTCCTTGTTCTCGTTAACCGGGTCAACTTTTGGAATGGTCTCCGCCGTACCGCCATTTTCACTCGAACCGTCCTTGTTCTCGTTAACCGGGTCAACTTGCATAATGGTCTCCGTCATATCTCCATTTTCACTCGAACCCTCCCTGTTCTCGTTAACCGGGTCAACCTTTGGAATGGTCTCCGTCGTACCACCATTTTCAACCAAACCCTCCTTGTCTTCGTTAACCGGTTCAAATTTTGCAATAGTCTCCTTCATACCGCCATTTTCACTCGAACCCTCCTTGTTCTCGTTAACTGGGTCAACTTCTGTAATGGTCTCCGTCGTACTGCCATTTTCACTCGAACCCTCCTCAACCTCGTTTACCGGGTCAACCTTTGTAATAGTCTCCGTCGTACCACCATTTTCACTCGAACCATCCTTGTTCTCGTTAACCGGGTCAACCTTTGTAATAGTCTCCGTCGTACCACCATTTTCACTCGAACCATCCTTGTTCTCGTTAACCGGGTCAACCTTTGTAAGAGTCTCCGTCGTACCGCCATTTTCACTCGAACCCTCCTTGTTCTCGATAACCTGGTCAACTTTCGTAATGGTCTCCTTCATACCGCCATTTTCACTCGAACCCTCCTTGTTCTCGATAACCGGGTCAATTTTTGTAATGGTCTCCGTCGTACCGCCAGTTTCACTCGAACCCTCCTTGTCCTTGCTTTGTCCATCGGAGTTTGATTCCAAATCCTCCCCTTCCTCCGGCGTTGGTCGTACCGGTGTAATGCGCCTATGTTGTCTACCACCTGGTTCTTGACCCCTATATATTGTCACCGAGACGCCTCCATTTTTCGTTGTAAATTTCCCACTACTTATTTCAGTGCCCACTTTCACAGGGATCCGGTCACACTTTCCTGCGGCCTCCAGATGATGAAAGATCCAAAGTCTTCGATTATCCTGCGTAAACCACTTTCCATCTTTCTTCACGACAGTGATTGTTGGAATATCCTTTATATTGTAAGGTCGTCTGCATAAACTGTCAAGGGTGTCGCCAATTTTTTCATTATTATGTTTTGTTGCTCGGCCGAACGTATCGCCTATAGTATCCTGACTATAGAATATATTTGACGGTTTTAGTTCCATTTTTCAAAGGAAGCGAGGATTTCCGTTACGAGTTATTCCGTTTAAAACGTTTATTTCGAGAAACACAACACGTGCGCTGGACACAATTCTAATTTCCTCTTTCAAACCCCGTATTTAAAATAATAAATAAGGAGACATAATACATCTACGCACCACTGTCTGTATTGCATGTGGTTTAATATAGCAATATAATGCAAATGAACCAATCCGTCCTTTTAACCAAACACGAAAGTGTAGTTTGAAACAATCCGTTCTTTGAAACAAAAACGAAACTAGACTTTCTGAAAATGTAAGGTCTCAATCTCCTATCGAGATAAGGCTTATCAGTGACACCATAGGTATAAACCATCCGATTATCGGAGATCATTAACGTATACATAATCAGTCACGCTAGCAGGATTATATCCGATAATTGTCACTGATTGGGGTACTGTGCTGTTATTCACCTTTTCGATTTATTTGTGGTATTGCCTATTTTAGTTCGCTAGTGAATTTTACGCGGTTTCATATTTTATGGTAGCGCACTAGCGGTGCCAATCTGAACATATCGGGTTTATCCAATGAAAACACCTCTGAAATAATAGGGATGACGGAGGTATGTTATTTTTCATTCTACGATCCAATCTCCCATGCAGAGTTATCGTCCCCCGGATACTACCTCTGCAACGGGCTCACGCCATCTTTGCCACGAATCGTGGCAAACTCTGTAATATTGCGATACAAACTGTTATATGCATACAATTAAGTAAAAACATATATGAATAAGGCAAAAATACTTTTACTTTATCCATACAGTAGACATTGAATATGTGTTTCACCGATTCTTGCTAGAACTATTGTAAAGCCTTTTTACGCTATTGAAAATCAATCCGCGCAATGTTTACATCTTTGGTCTCCCGCTCGATGTATAATAAGTCTTGGTTATCGGACAGCTTGGATACCAGTGATGTAAACAAACACGAGGCAGGAATTGGGAACGATGTCTTCACTTTACATCTGTGATTTTTAAAGATTTTGCTTCCTGCAATTATTAACTTCAAAATACGTGATATCTTTGTCTTTTGAAAAGGCAAAAGTCTCTTAGATGGCACATTCTTATCATCTGAATGGACGCAGATCTCTTCAAATTGATGTTCAGGAAACTTCCACGAATGTATGATATCAATGAGTTGTCGCTTTTCAAAAAGTACTGTACTTCCAAATAACCCCCAAATAAGCTTCACATGCTATGAAATGAGAGATGAATGGGTTAAAAAAGGGTTGCAGAGAAAACACTATGTAATGGCTGCCAGTGATTGAAACAATATGGATATTTGGATGATGTGTTCATGGTTTATGGGGCCACAGGAAATGCATGAGCATAGAGATACAGATGAG
This sequence comes from Cerastoderma edule, assembly GCA_947846245.1. Classification (NCBI taxonomy): domain Eukaryota; kingdom Metazoa; phylum Mollusca; class Bivalvia; order Cardiida; family Cardiidae; genus Cerastoderma; species Cerastoderma edule. Next base: position 29,142,224 of record OX401407.1, on the reverse strand, counting down.
AGGAAAGAACCATGATGAATAGGGTAACTGCAAGTACCTTTTTCTAACTAAGCTTGTTTTTTTAGTATATGATTAATGATTTACTAGTTACTTTAGGATGTATGTATGCTCATACTTTGTGCAAAAGATTAGACAAACCATTAATGATTATGAAGAAATAAGAAAGCTTTACACTCTTGGTTCTCCCCTTTTAAAACTGCCACAGCTGTCAATCTTCGCATGGGAGGAGGGGGGGATGAGGGGGAGTGAGGACCTGGTTATGGTTGTTTTAAATGAGGACCCAGTTATTTTAAAACGGGTCAATGGATCCAACAATATTGAGCAAAGCGCCATAGGAATAAAACTAAAATGATTGACAGATTGTCAAGTTATATCAAATCCCTTTATCATATAGTTCATATAGTTTTTGAGCCAGATTTTGGTTATGTTTTCCCTCCTTTAGATTATTTTAGTTGTTTACAGCTATGAGTACATCAACTACTTTGTGGTAGACTTATTACTAATTACAATGATGCATTCGGGATGATGAGCTTTCAAACGATAGGGCATCCCCATAACAGCCTTTAACCCATTATAATTTTCCGACTAGTGTAATGATTATCATATTTTTATGTTTGATATTACTGACATTAAGTTCATACATTTCTATACATATTAATTTCATCATTATTTTATTCATTAATGCTTTGGATAAGTAGGGCTCTATGGCGAAAGGGCTGCTCCTACACAGTCCCAGAACCCTACATCCAGTTAACATTAAATCATTTAGTACATATTTATCACACACTAGCACAGATGAACGATAGGGCATCCCCTACACAGTCCAGACCCATATGTCATATATGTTATATTATAGTTGATTTAGTGGACAATGAATGGTGCAGTCTCTGCGCAGTAGAGGCCTTTATGCTCACATATAAAGGACAAACAGATATATTGTGAAATGTGTTACAACTTTCTTTAATACTTATTAATCATCTTATTCGACTTTTTTTCTGTTTTTGATGCTTATGTGTTGCAGGATGACAATAATAGTTTTTATCAAACTAATTTCTACCCTTTTCGACGTAACAAAATGTTATCTGGGACAGTTGCTTACTATTTGAATAAATTCACAATTCATATCTGAGAGAGTTGGTTGGTGCTGCTGTTAACTGTAATTTAAACATAACATAACATTTAGTCTTTCAATTAGTTATTATAAACCTCTCTTATGAAAAAGAAATGGTAGAAAGAATTGATAATTTGACGTTGGTCAGTTATATGATTCTTTTCTTCTTCCCATTACTGAGCTGGTCCTCTAAGGAATGTATGTAGTGTATAGGATGATCTAAAGTACTTATTCTAATGAAATTTGATAAATGAAGAGTAACAATACAGTTTTCATGTTAGATTTTCACTCTACTTGTTTAAATAATTTGAATTTTACATACAGATATAAGATAGTTGAATGAACAATACTCATGCTTTGAATCAAAATTCATCATAGTTTTTATAACTGCTAAGCAATGTCAAAACAATTATGACAACAGTTTATTTCTTAAGTTTCTGTCATAAATACTAATAACAAATACACAATAAGTGACTAAATGATGAATGCAGGGAGCATCCCCAGATATGATTATAATTGCTTCTTAGTTTTCAAACAGTTTGAACTGTTGGTTAATAGGAACTCAAATGACAGATTGTAAGAGTTTTCTTTTATAATTCAAATGTTCTCTATGAATAATCTTAATCTTTTAAGGCAAATATATACATGTATATATCATTACAGCATACAATCAAACTCTTTAAAACAAGTTCATCATGAGAATATAACTGTTTAATGACATTATGATGAAATATTGTATAAACAAATTAGCTGATCTGTTGTTTGCTAGAAACATTGTCTATTTGATTCATAATGGTTTGCAATCATTATATTTCAAGAAAGATGATGTCAGTACAGTGTTCATAAAAGTTGACAGCCTTTCAACCATAAATATTATTTGCTGTATAAAATGGAAAAGTAACTAAAGCAAAATTACTCAACCAATTACAGTGCCACTTGAGGATCACCAAACAAATAGAAACAGTGTCCATCATGTGCATTATCAAAGTATGATTGAAGAATATGGTGTAGGTGAAGAGATAAGATAGGAACTTTCTTACCAGTAAAACTAGGTAATGAAAAGCTGTGTTTGATCTGAATAAAATAACGCTTGAATCTGTTCAATGAGTTAGATCTGGTTGGTAATAATTCATTTGTTCGTTCTTATGTCTCAAATGAGTACCCACAACATAGGATTTAAAGAATCAATAATGGCTGAGTACGCCTTTTATTTGGACATCTGCTTCACCCATTCCTCCATGTAAAATTATCGACATGATTAATTTGAAAGCAAAAGCAGATGTTAGAAAATGGTTTTAAAGCAACTAACTCAGAGAGTTGTGTATTGGGTGAAATAAACATTGATAATTTGATATGAAAAGGACAATCTCACAGATTGGGATCTTTAACTTTTAAGAAAAAATTGTCTTTTACAATTGAAATGACAACATATTTTCTAAAGTAATATAAGACTAGATTATTGACAGCTTTCTAACCCAATCATAATTATTTAGAAAAGATAAACATCATTAATTTTGCAGATATTACAAACCATTTAAACTGGTGTTTCTCTAAACAACAATCTAAACTTAAAAGACATTTAACCATTTTGTTGCAGACTACTCTGGAAGCATTGTGGGGAAAAGTGGAAATTGTTCTTATTGAGCAATTTCTACTTTTCAAGCAATGTTTTCTGCCTTATCAGAAGATTATTTTCAATATCATCACATTTTGAAATGTCACCTGCAAACTCTTTCAATTTGGGACAGTCGAAAATTTAGCGTTTGGTAAAGGGTTAATCCTTTCCCAAACAATAATGACATTTGACCACTTTGTTGCAGACAACTTTAGAAAACATTGTGGGAAAAGGAGAAATTGCTCGTAACAAGCAATTTTTCCTTTTCCCACAAGGTTTTCTGCTCTTTCTGAAGAATGTTTTTCAATTTCATAACATTTTGAAATGTCGTCTGCAAACTCTTTCAATTTGAAACATTAAAAAATTTGTTGTATGGGAAAGCCGTTAAACGGTTTGCATTATCAACAATATACACTGTAAAATTTAATGTCATTTATAAACTTTTCTAAACAGTTAAGAATGGTATTGGAAAGCTGTCAATAATCTAGTCTTCTGTCACTGTAGAAATTTGTATTTTCATTTTATTGAAAGAAAACTTCTTATTTTAAATTGTTAAAATCACAACATGTGAGATAGTCCTTTCAAATAAGTCTATTGAGGCCTAACAGTATGATCAATGTCCACTTAATTAAGGTCTGAACTGACTGAAGGAAGACTTAAACTCGAAATGAAGAGGAATGGTGCTATTTGTTGTTGAGGTCACCAATATTCTCGATTCATTGGATTTTCTTGAGAACGTTTCATTCTGACTGACGACTCATTTGTTAAACTACGTGGAGGTTTGATTTGTCTTGGAGAATGTATTTTCTAGCTGTAATTCACTTTGTTTTGATCGAGGGGGCGGGTTTCGAGTCGTATGGAGCGTCGCCTCAATTCTACTCAATAAGCTGTTGTTCAAAACGCTTCAAATGTAAACTGCTTTGTGTGTAAATAAATGTCTTTATTCTATTTTAACTGTCCTATCTTATCTATCTTTATATTGTGATACGACTTAAGAGACTTCTTAATTGATCTGAGCGTTAGTTTGGAGCTCGCTTTTTGCAAGCCGCTAGATGCAGTATTCTACTCGTCAGTTTCGGTGACGTGACCATGCCGGAAAAGTGGGACTATTTTCTGAGCCCGTCACAGAGATAAATGTGGGAGCGTAGCGGGAACCAATTTACTCTGGTAGAGATTGTCTACGATCTTGTAACCGGGATAAGCACCGGGCTCTGATTGGTCGAAACAAACACACCCTCCTTTGCAAGAGTGGCTGCAAGAGTTATCGTTCGTTCATTTCTGATGTTAGAATCGAGGGAAATAGAGGCAGTATATTGCAGAATTGGAGGGAAATTCTTGTAATTTTACATTTAATCGTGTGCTGTTTGGCTCGATTGTATACTGTGTACTTACGGCCTCTACCGGTGGGTCTGTGAAGATCAGGTAAGACACATCGATCGATTTGTTATTGTTTTAATCGGAGAAAAGTAGGTCACTTCACCTTCAATTTCAATGAGATATTCCTCAACCTCAAGGGTTTCCCAAATTAACAATTAAGAATATAGACCAAAGTTCTTCCAAACACCGGGTTTTTTTTTAGCTTTGTACAGGGGGGGGGGGTCCTGCTTATCTGCCTACAACTAGTACTGACCTACTATAGGGTGGTGGGGTGAACACCTACAAAATGAATACCTACTGTAACATGTATCGGGTCCCTCTTGGAGTAAGCCATCGTGGGTCACCAATCCAGGTACATACCACTTGTACACCGTTGGAAAACCCAGCAAGTATGAGCCGAAGCTGCAAGTATGTGGGAGTTCCACTGATGTATAGCCGCATAGCCAAAACGAAACGAGGGTCGAGAACATGCAAGGGGGTGAATACCTACCACCAGGGCAAGGGGGTGAATACCTACCAACCAGGGCAAGGAGGTGAATACCTACCACCAGGGCAAGGGGGTGAATACCTACCAACCAGGTCAAGGGGGTGAATACCTACCACCAGGGCAAGGGGGTGAATACCTACCACCAGGGCAAGGGGGTGAATACCTACCACCAAGGGCAAGGGGGTGAATACCTACCACAAGGGCAAAGGGGTGAATACCTACCAACCAGGGCAAGGGGGTGAATACCTACCACCAGGGCAAGGGGGATGAATACCTACCACCAGGGCAAGGGGGTGAATACCTACCACCAGGGCAAGGGGTTGAATACCTACCACCAGGGCAAGGAGTTGAATACCTACCACCCAGGGCAAGGAGTGTGAATACCTACCAACCAGGGCAAGGGGTGAATACCTACCACCAGGGCAAGGGGGTGAATACCTACCACCAGGGCAAGGGGGTGAATACCTACCACCAGGGCAAGGGGGTGAATACCTACCAACCAGTGCAAGGGGGTCGATACCTACCAACCAGGGCAAGGGGGTGAATACCTACCAACCAGGGCAAGGGGGTGAATACCTACCAACCAGGGCAAGGGGGTGAATACCTACCAACCAGGGCAAGGGGGTCGATGCCTACCAACCAGGGCAAGGGGGTGAATACCTACCGCCAGGGGCAAGGGGGATGAATACTTACCACCAGGGCAAGGGGGTGTGAATACCTTCCACCAGGGACAAGGGGTTTTATAATTTTAAGTAAGATTATGCCCCTTTTTTTACTTTGGTTTAAGCTTTTTGCACTTGTAAGTTGATCTCTCAAGACCTACTGAAGCAAAAGAATGAAATTATCACACATGGACAAAGGGTCATACTGTAACGATACTGACTTAGTAACTCTGCTTTTTATTTTGATTAAATCATACCAGTTTTTATACTCAGAAAATATTGGTTTAAGTTTATTGTGCATCAAAGTATTTTAATTCACCGACATGTACCCCATTGTGACATGAATGAACAATGGAGCACTGTCCATAGTACAACTTGTATTATTATCAAAATGTCCAAAAGTTAACTTATTGAAAATCATTTAACTAAGTAAAAGTTATTGCAACAGATATTAATGATGTAAAGAACTAAATTTCAATGTATTTTTTATTTTATAGGTTGATGCTATGGATTGGAGAATGTGGATTGTACTGAGTAGGACCCTTTTAATTCTTCAAGAGAATATTTTTGAGTAAGTCAAAATATAAACCTCAATAGTATGATTGATTTGGAATACAGGTGGCCTGAAATTGAGATCTGTCTTGGTTTATATTCTTTCTGACATTTTATGAAGTAAATGCTACCTGATTCATTCATCTCTAACAACTGGTCAATTCTATTTATGTTGGAAAGCAGTTTGGTGGCTTGGA